>JADLZK010009803.1:0-229822 GCA_015847255.1 Hyparrhenia diplandra
CGGGAGTTTTGGTTTTTCTCCCTCTTTCTTCCATAAATATATTGCCACATCAGCAAATTACAATAAATATGATGTAATAAATACGCTTTAGACTCTATAGTAGAGTCTGCATTGTGAGATGCCCTTAGCAATCGGCGGGGAATGGAATTGCTGCGGCCGGCGGTCATCAAACACAAAAAGGCGTCGTTGGCCAAGCGTGCGCAATCAGTTGGTCTTCACCTAAAAAACAAATCAAAGCAATAGCCTTTTGCGGTGGAAATTGAGCGAGAAGCGGCAGGCAAGTGGTATATCGAAAGCCTTCACCCGGCAGAGGCGACGACCTTCTATATTGATTTTACACTGCGAGCCTCGGACTTCCACATCCGGACTCTCAGAGGCGGGGCTTTAGATCACGAAATTACGTTATTTTTTTTGACCCCTCCGTTCCATCGAAATCGACACCTGGCTGAAACCAATGGAATCGCCACGGCACGAGAGCACACCACGACCGATGGGCGCGGGGCGGCGGCTTTGTCGGGGTGCCTAGTACTACTTGGTAGTACCTTAGGCAACCACAATGTGCATGTAAAGGTAGCATTAAGCATTTATTGCTGCTACAAGAAGTGGTATTAGCCATTATGGAGTTGGACCACAGCTATTGTCCATCAAAAAGCACCTCAAGCTTAAGTGCACCACAAGCAAATAAACAGTGGTTTCTCTCACATCTTCTCTCCTTTTTCTTCCACACATTTCCTCTTCTTTTTCTGCACATGGGCCCATGCTTTGCTGCACCATTGTGGCCTTAGTTGTAGCTATGCCAAAAAAAAAAAAAAGGTCACAATTGCTCATGCCCTTAAAAGGGGCTGGGCTGGTCTACGCCGAATATTTTAGGCCCGTCAGGTTTCAGTCCGTCTATATCCCGTTGGAATTCCTATCCCGTTTCAGTCTGTGGTCTTGCTGATCCAACAGTAAACGGCCCATGCTTTTCTTGACCCCCAGTTATGGCTGGTCACAATTCCACCACGCGCTCTTCCATTCCATGCAGAAACGTCCAAATTTTCCTGGTTGCGTTCAGACTATTTTCTGTAATCTAGAAGATCCAACGGCACTTTGGTACCAGAAATTGTTAATGGCAATGACCTACCTTTAGTACAAACCAAAGCCTACTCCGGCGATCGCTGTCTCGCTCACAAATCACCCGAATTATTCTATATATATAGCTGTTTTTGTTCCCTTCATTCCTTCGATTTTCAGAGTGCGCAGGTTACTATGGTTGGGTACTCCGTCACTATCGAAGATAACGATGACACTAGATTATAATGTCCGTCCACATGGCATAATAAATCACAAAGGACAAGATATAATCGTGATACTAACAATAGTTAAATATTTTCTTTTACGTAAAAAGTAGAGCAGTCTGAAAATACACCAGAACGCTTGACTCATTCAATTGAAGTAGTAAACATAGTTTTGGAGTTGCCACTTGGTGGACACTCATTAGCAAATGTATTTGGATATATACTTGTGTCGTTGGTTGTAACGACTGATAGACGCAAAGATTAAAGTATATGTTTTTCTTTTTGAAACTGTGACGGCTCTCTATGGCCATGGATTAAGAACAGACAACTCAGCCAGCTCGCGAGTAGCATGGACGTTTACACAGATCAGGACTCATGAGGGGGCCAGTCCAAACATGCAACAGTCCCGAGCAAGGCACTTTTTTATCTTGCGTGATTAGCATTCAGGTTTGGCCACTCTTATTAAGTACGCCATACTTTTTGCTCATCTCAGGAGTTCAATGAAGTTCATCGGAAGCAAGAATGTGCAAGCGAGTGTGTTATTGTTATAAAATAAATGAGACATGAGTGTATGCATATGGTTGGTCTCAACTATAAAGCTTGCAACAAACACTAAGGATGATTGTGGAAGCTTGGAGAATTATTTTTGCAAGCTATCTAGTTCAAGCATAAGACAAACAATGTAAACTAAAAAAATCTTCAAAGTATGGTTGGAAGCATTATCATGACTTGATAGCTTGAGACGGTGAAAATAGCAAGGAAATGTATTCAACGTGCTTAGGGCAGCAATGGCTTGACAACCGAGGAACCTAACCAATTAAAGTGAAGAAGAAATTTACTTGAAGTCACCAACTCTTGGAATGCTGTAATGCACCCGACAACTCAAGCCCGCGCATAAGCACACGGCTGGAGGAAAGCTTGTGCACACAAGTGAGCAAGACTGCGTGAACATATGTACCACTACAAGTGTGGGAAGGGTGCGACCTCGAGCTTATCTCAATATTAGTTTGCATGCATAGCTTAAGAAGTTTTATTTTTTTTTTTTTTTGAAACTTTACACCAATAGTACTAAACTAGATGTGCATTGTCCCAAAATTTGAGATTCAAACAACTTTTAAAAAAATTCATATGAAAAAAAACAAATTTCACCCATCCTTCCATTTTGTCCTCTAGCGGCTGAAATTTTTTTTTTTTTTTACAAAAAATGTTTGAATCTCTCAAATTTGGGGATAAGACACATCTGATTTAGGGGATAAACACCAACTAATAAAGTTTCAAAAAATCCACAAAGCAATTGATCATGATCAAATTTATATCCCTTTGGATATTCAGCAGGACCAATAGTAATGCTTTTTCAATGAGTATGCATAGTGAGGAAGTGGAAAAGTATACTTTGAGAGGGTTGTCAGGAGTTACGACTCATGAAGGATCGGTGTATATTGCTTAGGTCATAGTCTCCCCCCTTTTGCTTTTTCTAGACACATAGGTTCATAGGTTTTATAGACACTTATTACATGTACATTGTGCCTAAGTATATATCATAAAAATAATACTCCCTCCATGTTGGAAAAGGAAAGGCGTTTTTGGAAAAGGTTTGGGTCAAACATTGGGAACATAAATCATGAATAACTTTTGAATCGTTGAGTTTAGAAATGTGAAAATTATACCAATAGATTTGTCTTGAAAAACACTTTCATAAAAGTATACATATATAATTTTTTTTTTAATAAATATTTTTATAGAAAATAGAAGTCAAAGACACTTTTGAAGACCATGTCATTGTCCTAAACTTTTCAAATATGGAATATATAGAAAAAAAAGCTAAATACCATAATTTACCGGCTAAGAATGCATGAGATTTTGTCTGTTACATTATACAGAAGAAAAAATTTTGGGTAAACATAGAATCACGAAAGACTTATGGCATATTTGTTTGGTCGCTTCTCCCTCCGTTTCAAATTGTAGTTCACTTTTGGCTTTTTCAGATTTTTTTTCTATATATTTAGACATAGTGTAGAAGCCTAGATGTATAATAAAATCAATGTATCTAGAAAAGCCAAATTAAACTAAAATTTAGAACGGAGAGGAGTACTTGCCAGAACAGTCAAATCTTTTTTATTAGTGTGGTCATAGCTCCATGGGTTCATTTGGTTGCGGCTCAGCAAACGGGTCGTGAGGGCTTACCAAACAAATCATCAATCACCGAGACACCGACTACAACTGCTTCGCCAAGCCAACGAACTAGTCATGGGCGATGGAGCTACTATACTCTCATTTTTTTTATTTTTTTTTGATGAGGGTAGGAGTAATCGAAGAAACAGTCTTTTTAACTCGTGTCTACTAATATTAATATGTGATGCAAGAGAGGAAGCAGTCTTTGCTCACCTCATCGCACCTCATAATAAATTTATTTGAAAGTATAAATGCTAATACTGTTAACTATAATTTTGGTCAAAGTTAAACTAATGTGACCGTAATAGATTTGCATGTTTTCGTGGAGGAATGGAGGAGCATGAATTGCCTACACCAAGTCAGGCGTGCTGGGCAGGGGGCTGTGCCAACAGCACACGCACAACTCGCCGCGTCACCGAACGCGAAGGCACGCGCAAGCGACAAGAAGACAACCAGACTGTCAAGGCAGACGCTGATCCGAATGTCGGACACGCACGTCACCAGCACGGTAGTACTCCGGAAATGCCAAAAATAAACGTTTTTGTTTTTACGCTGTGCCACAAATTTCGATTTGTAGAAAATGCGTAGAAGATTTAAATCTCCAAATAAATTTGTTAAAAAACTAGATCAAAAGATCTTTCCAATGATACTAATTATGTAATATAAATATTAATCCTATTTTAATATATAATTGAGATATTTACCGGGAAGCGGCGTCGTCGTTTATTTTGGGGACGGAGGGAGTACTAGTTACAGCTGCGACTGCGAACTGTACAAACGGACACAGCACCAGGGTAGCAGCAGCACTGTGGGATTTGGGTTTGGACGCGTTGTGTACCACAACCAGCACCAGGTCATTGGAGCTGGCAGCCGAATCAACAACGCGGGCTTGGAACTCCCGCCCCGCCTTCCACCGGCCATGTGCGGCCAAGCCAAATCCACTACCAGTACCACTAGTCAGTTTTTCAGCAATCAGCACAGCAGGGAATGGAATTGCTGTAGCCAGCACTCATCAAACACAAGAAAGGTGCCGTTGGGCCCAACGCGCAATCAGTTGGTCTTGACCTAAACAACAAATCCTAGCAAAAACTTTGCGGTGGAAACTGATTTGCTGAGAAAGTGATCGAGAAGGCGAGAAGCAAGCCGGGAGGGAGCCCAGGAGTGGGTTGTCGCTGTAAATCGGAGCTTTCACCCGGCGCCGGGCGGAGACACTACTTGCCAGTTTTACACTAGAACGCGACGCTCCACGAGCCGCGACTTCCACATCCGGACTTCCGGAGAGGGGCTTTCGTCTCGAAGTTACGTGCCCGTTTTGAACTTTGACCCCTCCGCCGCTCCATCTGAAACCGATGGTGAGTCCATGGGAGATGGGACCCCCGCCGTGTCAACCCCGCGTCCCAGCGGGGGCGACCGGACGAACCGCAAGCAGCGGCGCGGCGGCGGATTCCGCCTGCCTCGGCGCCGGGTCCTTTCCCTCCCTTCTCCTCCCTTCCTCCTGCGTTCCACGGGCACCACACACGACGCGTCTTCTCGGCCGTCGTGTCGTCCCGGCTCAACAGTGGACCAAGTAAAAACAACACAAAAAAGCCCGCAGGCCGGCCAAGTCAACACACCACCACACGCAACGACGCAACTCAAACCCCAGCCCAACCCCCAATCACGCCCCACCTCGTCCCACATCCCGCCCCCGTCAAATTTCCATTCCACCCCCTCCCCACCCCACCTCGTCACGCCGATGGCGCCGCGTCCGTGCCCGCTCCTCTTCCTCCTCGCCGTCGCCGTCGCCGTGTCCCCTCCCCCACTCGCGGCCGCTCAGGCGCAGCGGAACATCTTGACGACGTTCCCGTCCACCCGCACGCCGGCCTTCGCCACCCCGCCGCCGGCGATCGTACCCCGTCCCCGTCACCCGTCACCGCCCCGCCGCCGCCCTCGTCGTCTTCGTCGTCCGTGAAGCGCAGCGACATCGCGGTGGCGGTGGTGAGCACGGCGCTCAGCAGCTTCGCGGTCTCGGGCCTCGCCTTCTTCCTCTTCCTCCGCCACGGGAGGAAGAAGGAGCTGACGGCCGGGAACGGGAATGGGTATCCGAACCAGCCGCTGGAGGGCGCCTTCGCTGGGAAGCGGCCGGAGAGGAGACCAGGCGCCCCCGCGAGGCGGGGGCGGCTTCGGTATGGTTGACGAGAACGGCCTCGATGCGATATACTGGAGGGAGTTCGAAAAGGACGGCGAAGGCGGCGGCGGCAGAGGGAGGAAGCCTACGGGGACCAGGCGCCCCCGCAGCCGCAGCCGCCTCCGCCCCGGCAGCAACAGCACCAGCAGCAGCAGTGGGCGGAGATGTGGCCGGAGCCCCAGCAGTCGTCGTCGCCGCCGTCCCCGCCGCGACGGTCCAGGAGGAACAAGATAGATCAGGAGCCGCTCATCCCGTCAGGGTCCGTGGACTCCGCGTCCCCGGTGTTCGACGACTCGCTGCTCCCGCCCAGCTCTGGTTCCAGCTCCTCCTTCTCCGTGTCCGCCGCGCGTCCGCCGTCCCCGGCAGTCGCTGTCAGCTCCGTGCCCCGCCCGCCTCCGCGGCCTGTACCTGCCGCCTCGCCAAGCGCATCGCCGGGTTTGCCGCCGCCGCCTGGGAGAGCAAGCCCGCCACCTGCGCCACCCATGGTCGCTGCCTCTGTCGCGTCGCCTCCACCGCCACCTCCAAAACCAGCAGCCGCATCGCCGCCACCGCCACCGCCACCAGCCAAGGGCCCACCTCCGCCACCACCACCAGCCAAGGGCGCACCTCCGCCGCCACCTCCCAGAGGTGGCCCGCCTCCACCGCCGCCGCCCAAAGGCCCATCCCTCCGCCGCCGCCGCCACCAGGAGGAAAGAAAGGAGGACCACCTCCGCCACCTCCAAAGGGTGGGGCATCGGCGTCCTCTTCTAGGCCGCCGACAGCGCCGGGCATGCCATCCGGGGCCGGCGAGCAGCAGGCGAAGCTGAAGCCGCTGCACTGGGACAAGGTCAATGTGCAGGCCACCGATCACTCGATGGTGTGGGACAAGATCACCGGCGGTTCATTCAAGTAAGTTCCCCCTCCGAATTTAACACCGCTTCTCATTTCAATTGCTGTTTCCGTAGTAGGTGTACTGCTACTATACGATCGAGATAGGTGTCGGAATTTCATTCTAGGCGCTTCCACGCTTATGCAACATAAATGCCACTAGGATCAGTAGGAACACACAGTACTGAGACATTGGGACGGATGGAGTAGTGAAGTACCAAGTGCAATTCAGGAGTTCAGAGTTCATGTGCGGGTACCATGCAAATCAATCAGGCACTGTGTATTTTGTGAATGCTTTCAACTAATTTTAATCAGCAGCATTGAGCTCTAGGAGTATTTCTAGAGTAGATTGAAATCGCTCAGGTTCACTAGAGTTGCCATGAAAAAGAATCCCCCAAGAATATGCAAAATACAGAGGTAGCACAGTAAACTGTAAATTATGTGGAGGGACTTTTTGCTAGCAATTTTGGTAGGAGCACATTCCTCGATGGTATCGACAAACCATGGCTGCTGTGTCGCTTTTTTGGGTGGACTGACCTCGCAGCATCCTCGCTCGGATGCCCAAATCCAGGTGCTGTGGTGCCTTTTTTGTGCGCGTAGGAGTATGTTCTAGGATCTCGAGTACTTTACATACAGGCTGGGACAAAGGTAGATGGTAAGCTTTGCTTTAATTAATCTAAAATCTAAAGCGCGTTCTCTGTCTAGCTTGAGCTTACTGATTAAGAAATGATCAATAGAATAGGTACAGGGGGTTTCGTGGAACAAGTATACGAGTTGGTGTAGTAGGCTGTTCATTGAACAAGTATGAATATTTCTTATTTGACAGAATCAACTATTGCATAGAGTAGCAGAGATTCGCAACTTTTCTGATATATCTTTTGGATAAGAATTTAAGATTATTAAAGGTCAAAGACTTTGTTGTCGAAAAAATGGTCAATGCTGGGAAATTGGTTTTCTATGTTTCCATTTACTTCGGATAAAAATGCTTCAACGGAACTCACAAAATGGACAACAATATTACTGTTACTACTTTGTTGTACAAACCCGAACTCACAAAATAGGCAAAATATTACCGTTACTATTTTGTTGTACAGTACAAACTATGATAGGGATGGAGATACTTTATGGTTTTGAAGGCAATTATGGTCAGGATTCCAAGAGTATAAAGCAAATGTCTCTGTCCACTTGTGTCATTGGAGTCACTTGTCAGTTGTCACGGCACGGCATCCCTTTGCATGATTGAAGAAACCGAGCTTGTGTCAGCTATTAGTTACCGCAATTTTGATACAAGTGTTCAGAAAACACATGCTTTTTTCCAACACTTATTTCAGTTAGTTTTTTTTATCAATATTTCAGTTAGTTTGATGGATCCAATATCATCTCATGTTTCTTACTGTGTCAATTCTGGTGTCTTTCCAGCTTGGACGAAGGCATCATCGAGGCTCTATTCGGCACTGCAGCAGCAAACCGCAAGCCGAAATCTGCAGACTCAAGGAATCCGCCGGATCGTCGGCCCTTGGGCGCTCAAACACGCCAGAGCAAATATTCCTGCTCGAGCCGCGTAAATCACACAATATTTCCATCATCCTGAAGTCCCTCACGGTGGGGCGGGATGAAATAATCGACGCCCTCCGGGATGGGCACACAGAACTCAGCACTGAGGTCCTGGAGAAGCTTTCGCGGCTCAACATCTCTAAAGAAGAAGAGTCCACCATCTTGAAGTTCTCTGGGAACCCTGAGAGGCTTGCCCCTACGGAGGCCTTCCTCCTCCGCCTCCTCCTTGACGTGCCCAATCCGATTGCGCGCGTCAATGCACTGCTTTTCAAGGTGAACTATGGCGCTGAGGTTGCGCAGCTCAAGCACTCGCTTCGGACCTTGGAATTGGCAAGCCAGGAGCTGAGGACAAAGGGCCTGTTCTTCAAGCTGCTCGAGGCCGTGCTCAAGGCAGGAAACAGGATGAACGCCGGAACAGCACGTGGCAACGCTCAGGCCTTCAACCTTACAGCCCTCCGCAAGCTCTCTGACGTGAAGAGCACTGATGGGAGCACCACATTGCTGCACTTCGTCGTTGAGGAGGTTGTTCGCTCTGAGGGAAAGCGGCTTGCCATCAATCGTAACCACAGCATCCGTCGCTCAGGCAGTCTTGCAAGGTCTGGCCATGAGGGAGGCAGCTTTGCAAGCCAGGGGGATCACGGGAGGAAAGGCAAAACGAATATATGAACTTGGGGCTACCAATTGTTGGTGGTCTCAGCACAGAGTTTGCCAACGTGAAGAGAGCCGCACTGGTTGACTACGATGCAGTTGTCAGCGAGTGTGCCATTCTAGACAGCCGACTCAATGAGATCAAGAAGCTCTTGGAGACCTGCAGTGATGATGGATTTGCAAAGGGGTTGCGAGGATTTGTGAAGGCTGCAGAACAGGAGCTGAAGGCACTAAGAAGGGAGCAGGAAAGAGTACTTGAGCTGGTCCAGAAGACAACAGAGTACTACCATGCGGTGCCACCAAGGAACGGAACGCACATCCCCTCCAGCTGTTCATCGTGGTCAGGGACTTCCTGGGTATGGTTGATCAGGCATGTGTGGACATCAAGAGGAAAGTGCAGCAGCAGAAGAAACCAGCACCTTCGTCACCACAGCCAACCACAACTGCTGCCCCCGCGGTGGCGACTGCGGCCACAACAGCGGCAACAGCGGCCACAACAGCGGCGACAGCGTCAGCGACCAATGGTCAAGCAGCGCCATCTCAGAAACCACCGGAAGAGGCAGATACCAAAAGGAAGAGGGTCATGCCAAGATTTCCAAACCTACCAGCGCACTTCATGAAGGATAGTGCAGATTCTGATTCAAGTAGCGACGAGGAATAGATTGAACAGGTGGCTGTAAATGATTGTTTGCATTCTTTTGAATTGGTTGTTGTAGAGGAGAGGTATAGGGTAGGTGCAGACTGTACATAAACCAATTTTGCATTGGTTCTTTTGTCCGTTTCTTCAATCAAGATACATATCGAGAGCATCGAATAGAATTCTACAGAAATTTGTAACAACAAAAAATGATGTGAAGATCTCAATTACTCAGAAATGATATCTTTGTTTGAGGGGAAATGCCTGCCGGTAGCTATTTAAAGAAAATGTAAAGGCGTTGTGCAAATACAAAGGCTAAAAAGGCTAACAAAAGGAGAGACAATTAGGAAAGAGATCCCAGCCATCTCAGAAAATATGTTGGGTCTCCTTTAGAAAAATTGAGTCCATTCTTTTGCTTCCAATTTTCCAGGCTACAAAGCCCTATGAATGAAGAAAGGTAACTGTAAATTTTTGCATATCATCATGCTGAAAAAAGGTAGAGGCATGATCCAGGTGAGACCAATCCAGTGCTAACAGGCTGTACTGAATTGACATCAAAGAAGAGATGAAGCACTGTTTCTTCCATATTTGTGTGGCGCAGTACCCCACTTAATAGCCATATCCATTGACACTGCAGTTCTGATTCTGATTACATTTCTGTTGTTCAGTCATCTAGAAGCCGTGAGAAAACCTAGAGCTTGTTGCTGCACTTTGATCTCCATATCCATTTGATTGGGTCAGGTGGTTGGAAATTCTGAATTGCAGTGAGAATTTTTTAGTTGAACAATCCTATGAACCTCATATGTGATGCCATTTGTCTTTTTCATCATTCTCAACGCTGATTCCTTGAATCAATCACTGAAGTTATTGATCTTCTTTTTTGAATGCAAAAGTTGTTGATCTTCTTGAAAAGCATGTCTGGTCAGTGGGATGAACTAATCTTGGATTTATTGTGACAACTGGTAATTGTTTTTCATGATACAACAAAAGAATTTCCTACCTATAACAATTGTAAAATAGCAGCCGAGCAAACCCTCTGTTAGTAGTACTTACAGGTTTTGGGCTTTCAGCCAGCAAGCTCACTAATCGTATTTTCGGTCCATGACGCTGCAAGCAATTTGTGCATTCTTTTGGAGAACCGGATCAATGTCTGGCAGCTTTGGAATCTGGAAAATTAAACCAAATATTATGCAGTGTAGTTGCATCATGACAGAGTATTGCGCTATCAAAATAGATTATCCATAGGAAACATCGGTTTCTGAGTCCGCTCGCTTTATAACAGACCTGAGCTAGTAAATCTATCGGCGCCTCAGTAGGCGGGCTAAATCTCCATCGTCCATTGCAGAGTCCATCATTATCTCCCTCCAGGTCAAACCTGAAGCCCAGGCTTCAACCATCCCAGCAAACTGGGCATCTATTTCGCAAAGGTATCTATATGCAAAGGAATAAACAAATCAGAAAGCAGAGAGAAGACAACAATGGACAAACAACACTAATAAACAGGAGCATAATATGCCAAACCTTAACACCATGTCTCTCTTGGAGATCAATTAGCGAATTTCTCTGCTCTTCTAAATAACTTATAACACCAGTAACAACAGAAGAAGGTTCATATACAAAGCTGCAAACATCCAAACAGTCAGCAGCACATCATTAAGAAACCAAACATTTTTTTTAAAAAAAAAGAACTACCAATATATAGACGAAAATGTATTAATGAATTGTTCACGAAATAAAGAGGGGAAAGGCCAAGACTGCACCCTACAGGCTATCTGTAATTCTTTGACATCAAATTTCCTACATGGCCAGTCCATCTTTAAACATTGTTCTAAATCTTTGTGTATTTTTCTAAAGAGAAAAAAAACTAGGAAACAGAATTGTTCACGAAAAAACTTTTAAACATGTTGGTAGGGGCATCGTGTCACTGCTAAATAGGGCTTACATTGTGCGAAACTGTGAATAGACACTCTAATGAGTACAACAGCATGGTTGAGCCATCATTATCTTTGTTAGAAGTACTACAATTGTTACAGTGGAAAGCATATATGAGACAAACAATGTGCCAATCCACATTTTTCGAAAAGCCTAATGTGACAGATATTTTAATTAAATGCAAGTGCATTTGAACAAGTCTTGCTGCTGAAAACAAAAATGGATAGGAACTCTATATTTTGTAGATATCTCATCAGGAAGCTTGGCAGCCACGGGCAAGGAGACATTGGATGCTAATTCATTTGTGTAATACCGAAAAGACCTCTGCAAGCCTTTCGATCACGCAAAAGGTTTGCACGTCTTTGTATTAAGGTAGAGTAAAAAATTTAATACAACACACCTTAGTGGCGCCCTAGGTGGTCACAAAAGTACACATGGCGCTCTGACCCTCCCTAGTGTACTGAAAATTATGCTGTTACATCAGACACAGATCAACCCAACTTTGCGGCGCCAGCTAGGAGGCCTCATCTAAACATGAATCCATCAGGCAAGTTTTTTTTTTCTGCTTGGGGGAGTGAAATCGCGGCTACTTTGGCCTACTAGGTGACAGATCCTTCTGTCCACTTGTCCTGCAAGTGTTTCCATGATAACATGCACTATATTCATGTGGATTGTGCATGGCCTCAATAACTGGGTATGTTGCTATGCTGTTAGAAACTTAGTTGTGTGTGGTCTTGGTTGCTTAGAATTAGAGGGGTCGCCTTTAGCTGCTAGAGTGCTAGTTGTGTCACTGTTTGTTTCTTCTATTAGTGCTGTTTGTTGTCCGGTCGCAAACTGTTTTTATGTAATTATTTAATTATGAACTTTGCTGGTAATACTTGTTAGATTAGTCTTGCAAGGATCATGCTGGTCTTGGTAAGACTAGGCACTAGGACTGTGTGTTGTAACTTTTCTTCCTCTTAAGGAAAAAGATGAACTGTGGTTGCAAAAAAGGTAGACACCACATCATATATATCAGGACACTAAGCAAGTAAATATATGTAGCAAGTTATAAACATAAACATGAAAAACAAAAAGAGGTAGTACAGTTTTGCACCTGCTATTTTTCCAAGGACGAAGTTTGATCCCTTCGAGACTAAACTTCCACAAACTGCTGCCAGTTGAGATGGCTTTAGATCCAAGAGGACCTTGTTCCTTAGAACCATAGCAAGCCAGAGCTCGTTTTCCCCTCGTATAGCCGCTGCCGTCTCACCCAAAGGATAAATTACCTGAGTATTGATATCTAATGCTCTAGCCTCTTGTATGACTTGGCTAATCTGGTACATATTTCATATAGAGAACCACATATTAATACCTGATGAAAGGTCCATTGATGGCAAGCGTACGGATAGACAAGCAATATGCAAATGAACACCATATGTGACCTATGTATGTAGAGACATGGTAGAAACCATCAGATATTAAGAATTATCAAGCGCCACTTATGATGAGTGAGTGTAAGAGAGCAAGGCACCATTGTGCCCAAATGCCCAAATTGGGAATGATTGGCGGAAGAGGGGAGTAGGGTGAGGCGTGGGGGGCATCGCCTTCAATGGATGCAGCAGCTCATACTGCAATGCTAATATGTAGTTCAGCTATAAGATCAGAAAAGGACATAAGGAAATTGATGCATGGAGAGATACTTGGGGAAAAAATATCAATATAGATCAGAAAATACCTGGAGAAATTCTTTTCCAACCGGTCGGTTCAATTTGTCTTATCCGTCGAGTCAATCGACGGGATCTAGCTTTTCAAGCGCTCAATCTTCTCTTTTGTAAAATTTCTTATGTCGATGATCTTTTGGAATTCTTTGAAACCCTTAGTACTCTTTATTGTTTTCTTCAAATGTGAAACCTTCCTCCTCTGTTGTTTGTAGCATTCTACAGCATCTTGATGTTCCTGGGAGAATCGTTCTACCTGTGATCAAAATAAGAATCTAAAATAACTGTAGGTTGGAAAAGGACCTCCTAACTTCAGGGATTGTTTATTTGAAAAATATTAACCAACATATACAGAGGGGCAGGGGTTGAGTCCACTGGAACATCAATTCTAGTGTATGTTAAGTGTACCTGTCTACTACAATGTCACAGAACAGCCAAGGAGCAAGTCTAACCTCATCATCTTCGAAGGCTATTAAGCACAGGAACATTGAGACTCCATGACCATGTGTCTAAAGAACCATCCATGCTTAACAAAGAGCCATATTCTGATTTTGCAACTTTATCCCACATCAACTCATTACGCAGGAGGAGCTGCTTCAGGGGTTTCTAGGGGGGCGTGCCCCCTTCAACAGAAGCGACAGCAGGTAGACCTGTCTTGTAAACAGTTTTTATCCATTTTCTGTGAACAAATACCATGAATTATCTGAACTTAAAGCTACATAGTAAGATGGGCAATAGAGTTGTTCCCCACTATCAAGTTTCTGCTTGCCGGAAACAAGCGAATCATCTTCCACCTGCAGTAAGTATATAAGGAGTAAGCATGCTTAGGTTTTCCTTCTGCAGTGTTATTGTTTTTTTAAAAGAAATATCTCACCATGTTTGTGATCTTTTGATCAGCAAATGAGTTGAGGTTTCCAATAAATACAGCAGGGATCGTGTGCTGAATTGAATCCTTATCTTTATATTGCAGGCACATGAAAGGAAGATGGCCACTTTCAAACTCTTCTAACCGATTTTTCCATGCAGCCATTCTCTCCAGTTCCATCTTTTTTTTCAGCTCATTTCTGATCTGCTTCTCTTCCTGAGGGACCAGAGTGTAGAACATTAGATGGATCAGTATATTATCAACTTTAATAGATCAAAACAACTAAACAATGAATATTACCTTTAGTCTCTTCTGTAGAAGGGAAATCTCAGCATAGTCTTCCTCTGATAATTCTTCCCTACATTTTCGGTCAATAGATTCATCAGTAATTTCTGAAGAGAGGTATTGTATTTCTTGCTGTATTCTTTCAATCTCTTCTTTGGCAGCAACCATTACATTGCTCCCAACATAATTCCCAAAGCTTTGCTCCACTAGCTTTCGAGCTTCTTCTAACGTTCTTCCAGAGCTTGACCTTAACATCATCCGATTCTTTCTGATTATGTGTAACTTTTGAACCCTGGACAGCATGTTCCAACTCATTAGATAAAGATCTGAAGAAAGCAGGAACTTCTGAATATATAAGAATAAAAAGAAAACAAAAATACATACAGCAAGAAGATTCAAAACCATCCCATATGATGCAGTGAATTGTGAGACAAGTGGCTCAAGTCCAGCAAAAGATGATGTCACAACACTCTTCAGGCCCTTCATATGGAGTCTGAACAAGAACAGCATGCCCAACTGTATCAATCCCTCTCCTTCCAGCACGACCTGCCATCTGGAATAGTTCGTTTGGGGTTAACAGCTGGCGCCCAGCATCTATTCTTTTACTGAGAGAAGAAATCACAGCTGTCCTAGCAGGCATATTAATCCCAGCTGCAAGGGTTTCTGTCGCAAAAACTACTTTAACAAGGCCACGCTGAAATAACTCTTCAATAAATGATTTCCACAGTGGCAAGCAACCAGCATGATGGGCGCAACTCCTCGCAAGAGTCCTTTCACTGCGCTTTCTCGAACAGCATCAGGATATTGCATCTTGAACCTCCTAAGTTCCAGTTCAACTTCACTAGCCTCACAGTCATGCAGCAGTCTGCAATCCTCAAGGTACTCAACAGCTCGTCACACACCCTCTTCTACTAAAAATAAACCAAATAGCTGGAAGCATGTCGTTTTCCCATAGTTGTGATAAAGTGTCACGTATTAGTGGAACCTGCATCCAAAGATACCAAGAAAATGGCATCAATTTGTCATGCCACACAATTGGACCACATGTCTTCTAGGAAGTAAAATAACAAATGGCAATTCAAATCTATTATGTGAGAAAGCAAGTAACTGAAGCTTAAAAGGGATTTTAGTCCATACCTGGGAACGTCGCATATTGCTGAGTTCATGCTTTGATAACTGAACCTGTTTTGATATGTCCAAAGAGCTGCTATTACCTTGCTCGATTTTATTTGTTCTAAATCTCCTCTTTCCTTTGACATAATAGAACTCACTCTTTGGAGATGCTAAGTTTTGGAAGTTAGACATCCGCAGTTTCCTGTATCAATAGAAGAAGGAAAGGAAAGTTGTAATGTGGCCCCTATTTTCAAATATGAATTCCAGTGTGAAAGGAAAACCCATTTGTCATGACTCATGAGATCCATATGCACTAATATCAAGAACGAATTTGAGTTTAAAGTTCTGCATGTCTCCACGAAAAAAAAATTGGACCACTCTAAAACCACAATCCCTTATCGTTTAAAAGCGGACTTGCACGTCTGGTACCTATTCATTTTTTTCCCTTCCCATCAAGAAGTGGTTGTAAGCGAGTATTTCTTGAGAAGTGCCAAGTAAAGCGGAACTGGACGTTTGTTCGATGTTACAAGCTCTGTTTTACCATGAATCTACAAGGAAAGATACATAAGAATGACTCCATACTGCAATATTGAGAAAAAAAAAGGTAAATCATTATGTTTTAAACATTTGCGCATGCATGTGTTTGTGCAGTCTCACTGTAATTTATTATAAAATACTTAGGCCAATGCTAGGAACCTAATTTTATAGTAGGAAGCCAAGCTCACATTCTTGCATAAAAATCACTGAGGGTAAGAAAAAGCGAGCTCACAAATAATTGAACAGTAATCTACCATTACCTGACTTATCCAGCCAGCTAATTCATCAGGATTTGCAACAGTGGCTGACAGACATATAAGCTGGACTTCCTTTGGACAATATATGACCTAAGACATGATAAAAGTGTCCAAGTCAAATGACCAACATGAACACAAGTGATCAATATGAGAGTAATCCAATAGCATACAGTTTCTTCCCAGACAGTGCCACGTGAGATATCACTCAAATAATGAACTTCGTCCAAAACAATGACATCAACTTGAAATAATCTACCTTCAGAGGCTGTCATGCCAACACTGCAGTACAAACAGAAGATGTCAAGACTCATCTCAGAACAGGACAGGGAACATCAGTTACTACTTATGACCTAGAATTACCTACCGGCAAAAGATTGAGCACCCAACTACCTTATAGCTAAGATAAGAAACAGAAAAACTAGAAACCACATGTATTTTAAAATCAGCGTGTCATTTGGGAAAGGCTGGAAATAATTTTATTTAAAGTTAAGTGTATATCTACTGTGAATGGTTCTCAATTCTCATCATAAACGTTTCTGCAATGTTTGTATAACTAAAAATGGCAAACTGCTAAACTGGTATGCAGAGTGAGTATCTGCAACAATCCATATTGATTTTGTATATCACTCCAAAATACCTTTGGTAAAGCATGTTACGTAAAATCTCTGTCGTCATAATTAGGATCTGAGCATCTTTGTTGATAGCAGAATCTCCTGTAAGAAGGCCAACATTATGATCACCAAAGGCATCCCTGAAATAATTGTACAACCAATTGTGTCAAAAATAAATTTACTAGATAGACTGATTTATTTTTTATGGATTTAGTGGTAAACCTGCAAAAAGTAGGAGAATGAGAAAATAACATTTTACCTGAAATCACGGAACTTCTGGTTTGACAAGGCCTTTAATGGTGTTGTGTAGAAGAGACGCCTTCCTCTAGCTACTGTTGCGACTGCTGCAGCTTCTGCTATTAATGTCTTCCCACTACTTGTGGGTGCAGAAACTACAACAGATGAACCTCTTAAAAATGCTTGTATAGCCAAGCGCTACAAGAAGATAGGAAACAGGGTAAGAAAAAACAGAGTACAATAGGTTGTGGACCGTGGATAATGCTCCTATAGCTTAAATTAATTTTGGAACTTATAACTCCCGAATGATCAGATTTACATGCAGCATAAAAAAACATCTGCCTTCCAGACAATTTATTGCTGAAAGAGGGATTGTTTGCTGTTATCTTTCCAATCACAATTCTCAATAACTGGTTACAATTTAAATTTAGTACAAATTAACTTGAAAACCATTAAACCAATTCAAGTTTTAAAATCAGTAAACTACTACAGTTTCATGAAGGCATGCCTTTTTGTTTTGCCTGCTTAGTTAGTAGTACTGTACAAAACATTCAAGAGTAGCTTGTCCCAAACAATGCCATCAGAAATCAATGAAATCAATCAAAATAGTGAAAGTTTTTTTACCAGGAAAGGTGATAGAAATTGTAATGTTCAACAATAAGACCACCATGGTCGCAAGTCCGACCCCCCCCCCCACAAAAACAATATAACCATGTAATGTAACCAAGCCCATCCAACAAACAATGGCTCGAAGAGAGATAAAGCCCCTAAATTAGAAAGTGTGCTGCAGAGAAGAAGTACCTGTACCTCGTCGTTACAAAATACAAATTACACGTGTGAGAAATGTTCCTCCAAAAATTCGAAACTGCATTTAACTTTACCGACCCAGCATTGGAGTTGCACGGTTCAACAAACAGAAGCAGGGCTAGCCCATCGAGGCAGAAACCAAAACGATACCTGAAACTTATCGATGGGGAAGTCGTAGATCCCGGCGAGCTCGTTGTAGTCGATGATGTCCTCCCCGAACTCCCGCACCTCAGCGACCAGCTTAGCCACACGCCGCGACTTATACTCCTCCGACTCCCGCCTCCCGCGCTGCGGTATCCTCCCGCTCGTCCTCGTCCTCCGCCGCCTCTTCCTCGTACTCGCCACCGGTCTCCTCGTCCTCAGCCTCCTCATCTCCCTCATCCCCGTCCTCAAAATCGTCGTAGTCTTCATCGTCTATGTCGCGGATGCCTATCTCCTCCTCGTCTTCGTCCACGTCAACCTCCTCATCCTCCTCGTCGTCGTCGGAAACCGAAGCGGCGGCGCGGGACGGCGAGCGCGCGGAGGCGAGGTGGAGCCTACCGGCGCGGGAGGGGAGGAGGAGAGGAAGAGGTAGCGTCTGGGTTGGCGATGGCGCGTGGCGGGAGACGGTCGGGAGTGGGAGGAGGAGCAGGCGGGGGGGCGATGCAGTGCATGGCGGGAGCTGCCGTGCTTCGAGGTGGAGTGGAAGAGCCGGGTAGAGGCGGGGAGGAGACGAGATAAAGTTTCGGATTTTGTTGAAGACTTCCACGTTGAGACGGCAGCGCCTAAATACGTCAAAGATGGGTTTACCGTTTGCATTATTATTCTTCCTACTATATATAACGGCCGCCATTAGAAGGGTTTTTTTTTTTTTACTTAGAGGAAATATTTTAACGGCACGCCCATTTGGTCGAAGGTAATTGAAAAGAGAAAACATTCTTAAAAAAAAAAAAAGGAAACGAAGGAGAGAATGGAAGTTTCTCTCTAAATACCAGTGGAACTGAAAGGAGAGAATGGAAGATTAGAGTCAAATTAAATAAAAAAATTAAACGCATATGCTTGTTTTATAGGAATGGGAGTTTTGGTGAAAAGAAAAACTAAAGTTTAGAGAGTAATCAATACTCTAATGAAATGGAATGGAGTTGGAGAGTGCAAACATAGCATGATGATTAATTTCATTCAATTTCTTTCTCCCACACTGGGGGGGGAGTGTTTGGTTCTAGGGACGTTTTAGGTGTTTGGACTAAATAAGTCCCTAACAGTTCCTACAAGACCCTCATGGAGATTATTTTTTTTAAAAAAAAAAGGTCCCCAAGACTATTGAACCAAATAGGTTTTATGAATTTGAGATATAGGCTTAAAAGCGATCTTTGAAAAGCGGTGGAATGTTAAATTCAATCCAAATAGCCAAATTTACTATAGAGATTTCAATTCCTCTAAAATAAAGGGATTCAAACGGGCCCTAAAAAGAGAGGTAGGACTTGTGTTTTTAACTAAAGATAAGTGCGTCATCACTATTCATCATGATTTGTCATATGGTTTCACATTCGAAAATCTCCCACCAAACAGGGGATATAAATTCCCTACTCCCCTTTTTATTTGTCTCCGCAAACCAAACAATGCCATGAGAAAAATCAAATTTTCAACTTAATTCCCTTTATCGACTTCCATCGTCAATTTTCAAGCTGCTTTCCATGTAGCTGCACATCGTAAGTCACGTCAAGACTGTCAACTTAATTTATTATCGAGGGTTTGTTTGCTTGATGTCCTAAGAAGTAATAACATGGTTTTTAGAACCAAATAACAGGCTGGAATGTAATTTCCGTTTTCTTTAAAGAAATTAGAGCCCAATAAACCGATGGTCCGGCTAAAAAGTGCTAGAACCGGAGTGTTTGCTGATTCACATTGGTCTTTTAGTTACAAGGGCCACTCCAAGCCGTTGCAAACATCGTAGTCCACATGCAGTCGAAGCAAGTGACAGTGTGACACCACTATGCACAGAGAGCAAATATGATGGACAAGAGCAAAAACAAGTCGTGGAAGGGTTTGAACATGCATTCTCATCATTCCGCCGTTTAGTTGTTATTTTTTTAGAACACAATAGTAATATTATTAAACAATTTTGAATCGGTAGTATAACCAGTTAGACCTAAGGTCTTCGTCGGTCCAATATCGGGACTGATCCAAATAACTACAAACTATGAGCCAAGGTATCCATCAGACATTATTTTGGATCCATTTTACTAGATGTCCTGTTAGACAAGTCGCCCATCAGACACACCCTACGTCAAAAAAGAGTACCATTCTAGCTACGAATTTGAATAAACATTTATTTTTGTCTAAATTCATAACCTGAACAACACCTTTTTAGGACCAAGGATGTAGTACGCTTAAGCGTCTAGATTTTTACTGTTTGATTTGGTTCTTCAAAGTCACTTTTATGCGGAGGATTTCAAACCATTTTGAAGTATCCGATTTCCAACTTGGAGCCCAAATATGCCATAAAACAAAACTTGGAGCCCAAATCCCAAAACACATCCCAAAGCACACGGGCTCCGGACTATCCCCGCCGTCTAAAAAAAAAAAAAAAAAAAACTCGTAGGCTGTGGTCCGTGGAGACAGATCGCAGCACCCGACGGCCGACGTGTCCGAACAAACGAAGCGCCCCGCCCCACAGCGGCACCGCACCGCACCGGTGAGTCGCTGGTCCCATCACTTGAAAAGCAGTCAGGCAACGACTACCCTTGCGCTTGTGCCTCCAATTTCTCCGCAGTCCGCACCCGCAACTCCCAATTCCCAGCTCACCACCCCGAGATCTCCCCGACCGTCCTCTAGATCCCTGCGGCCATGTCGTCGGCGGCAGCCATGGAGGCAATCGACGAGCTCGTCCAGCTCTCCGAGTCCATGCGGCAGGCCGCCTCGCTCCTTGCGGACGATGACCCCTCCGACGAGACCGCCTCGCGCCGCCCCCTCCACCTTTCTCAACGCCGTCGCGCTCGGCAACGTCGTAAGTGCCCGCCGCGCGAGCTCGAACCCCCTCGCCGCCCCCGCCTTCCGATCTGATTCAATCCGGTTTGCTCCCTTTCCGTGCAGGGGAGCTGGCAAGTCGGCCGTGCTGAACAGCCTCATCGGCCACCCTGTGCTGGTGAGTGCGTCATGCTTAACTCGTTCTCTTCTGCTGTGAGCACTCCCTTATGTGATACTGTGGTTGCTGTGGTGTTGCAGCCCACGGGGGAGAATGGCGCGACGCGGGCGCCGATAGTGGTCGACCTGGCGAGGGATCCGGGGCTCAGCAGCAAGTCCATCGTCCTACAGATCGACAGCAAGTCGCAGCAGGTGTCGGCAAGTGAGTGAGATCTCACTCACCGCGCATAGTTAGATCTGGCAATGGCCGCGGTTGGTCGTTTTACTGAGTTTGGTGACCGTTTTTTGGGTTTGTGGTGTGGCCTGCAGGTGCACTCCGACATTCACTGCAGGATAGGCTTAGCAAAGGGGCATCCAGTGGATCTGGGAAAAGCCGAAGCGATGAGATTTACCTTAAGCTGCGGACAAGTACAGGTTTGTTGTTGGATTGCACTTTACTTTTATAATTGGGCAATGCTGCTAATTCGGTAACAGGCTGGATAATTGGGCATGCTTTAGGGGCAATGCTGCTAAGGACCCCGGGACGTTTTCATACTTCTCTTCAAGTTGTAGAACATTAACGTTTTCTACCTTCTGTGTTTCATTTAATGCTGAAATGATATGATGATATGGTTTTGAATGAGAGATGCTATCAATGAGTCTTTTATAATATGCTATTTTTGTTGAAGGATAGTGCATTGGTCTACTACTCAAGTGTAATAACCCTACACTGAATGAATATATGATAATTACAATAGATGGTGTGCGTTAGATGCTTCTATGTACTTTGTTCTGTTTTTTTCTGGGCTCTTGCAAATAATTTCACATTGTGTTATCTTTGTTGTCTGCTTGTCCAGCTCCTCCGTTGAAATTGATTGATTTGCCTGGCATAGACCAACGGGTTATGGATGATTCAACGGTGAGTACTTTTTGCAATGCTTTTGTCATTAGTCATCAACTACTCAGAAAGGTTTGGGGCTTGTTAGAGTAACTGGTGGTATAATTATTCACTATTATAACCAGAATATTGTTGAATGGAATAGAGGAATAATAAATAATAACAGGGTGGGGGTGGGGGCATCCTTTGAAATTATAGATACTATTATGTGTTAGAGTATATTAGGCAACTCCGGATATGGTTAGTTTAGGATTGATTGTAATCCCGGGATAACCTTCCTTATCCCTAGGAGAGGCTACTTGCCCTCCAAGCCATGTACTCCTATATATACCGCCCTAGGGGCTCATTGCAATATATCGACCACATTATATGCATCCTACCTTTCCTACATGGTATCGCGAGTTAAGGGTTTCCGGTTCTGACCTAGCCGCGCTGCCGCTTCCGCTGCTCCCGCGCGCCACCAGGGGGATCCAGATCGATCTCCGCCGGGGGCAGAGCCCTCGTAGGATGCGCCGCGGATCCCTCTAATCCGCCGTGCCGTCGTCGTCAAGCAGAAGCAGAAGGGCGCACCTCCTCCCGCCGCCATGGCTGCGTCGCTTGTCGAAGTCGCCATGGCCCTGCCTTGGGCTGCCGCCGCCTCCGCGGCATCGTCACCGGCCCCGCATCGCGCTTTCCCGTCCCTCCCGCGACTCAAAATCAATGCCTTTTTTCCTAAGAAACCTTGGTCTGGCTTTAACCCATGTATTTAGCTGCTGGGAGAGTGTTGACCAATAGGTTAAAACCCAGCCTAAGCATCAAAATGACCACCTCCCGTTTATGTAATTTATACAATTTTTTAGTGCTGGCCTCTGCTCAACTCATAGTCAGTTCATTGAGTGCCCACAAAAGCAGTAATATCTGTTTTTTCCACTTATGAGTCTTTTGTTGTTTGGCCTTCAAGGAAACACATGCTTGCGCTCGTGCCCACTCAACAAGATTTACATTTTTTTGTGTCTTCTTAGTCATGTTTTATAATGGTTACTACTTTTCTCATTTCAGATCAGCGAATATGCTGGGCACAATGATGCAATATTGATTGTTGTGATACCAGCAATGCAAGCAGCTGATGTTGCGTCTTCTCGAGCTCTGAGACTAGCAAAGGACATTGATCCAGATGGTCTGTCACTCTTATTTGTTCATGTCCTCCACAATAGCATAGCCACACTCTCCATACCAATTGATATTTCCTCTTGTTTAACTGTTGCAGGAACTAGAACAATAGGTGTCTTAAGCAAAATCGATCAAGCAGCTGCAGATGCAAAAACCGTTTCTTGTGTTCAGGCCATTTTGTCCAACAAGGGTGCCCCACGAGCAGCAGCTGATATTGAGTGGGTTGCTCTAATCGGGCAGTCTGTATCAATTGCATCTGCTCAATCAGGATCAGTTGGGTCTGATAATTCACTGGAAACAGCTTGGCGAGCTGAGGCTGAGACCCTTAAATCCATCCTAACTGGTGCACCTCAGGGTAAGCTGGGAAGAATTGCTCTCGTGGATACCATTGCTAAGCAGATACGTAAACGGATGAAAGTTCGTCTGCCAAACATGTTGACCGGGTATGCTACGCTGATCATCTTGTGCTTTACTTTAAAAGAAAATAAAGAAAACGTTAGTTGGTTCAGGACATTCAAGTCAATTACTGATCATGATTGTCAAACCATCGATGTATAGATGTGGTCATGTGAACAAATGTGAAACTGAAAGCACGTCCTCTTATATGATGAAATATAAAGATTTTCAGATATCCTTTATTTATTTATAGAAAGGAGAATGATCTATACCACTTATTTTATTGGCACTACATTATGTTGATGTTGATTAAACATGTGTAATCTTAGAATTGTGCAATGGCGTTAGCACTTTTGCTAGTTTTTAGATGAATATCTAACTGCATTTAGGTTAGATTCTGGAGCCTTTTTCTTCTCAGTCAACAAAAACTTTTGAGGGTTGAGTTAATTCTCATCTGACGGAACATCTTAGAATTGTATGATTGCAAATGTTCTTCTGTGTACTGACCTTCGGTTAAATCCAAATAAAATCTACATGCATCACCTCAGTGATCCTGCCACAACTTTTGCATCTGTAATTATGGTGCCATCATTCGAATGCTAAGAGGAACGCCATGTGAAAAAGTGATACATTGACAGCTTCTGCCTGACTACTAAAATGTCAGTTTGATGATTGCCCCTGAAAGCACCTTTCAGTTTCTTTTTAGTCACTGAGCCAATGAACTGTGCAACTTTTACGAATCACCTATTATATCTACCATTTGAGTTTAGCTCATAATGCTTAAATTGCACACATCCATTTCAGACTTCAGGGTAAATCCCAGATAGTGCAAGATGAACTTGCAAGGCTAGGAGAACAGATGGTACAAAGTGCTGAAGGAACCAGAGCAGTTGCTCTGGAGCTATGTCGAGAATTCGAAGATAAATTTCTTGCTCATATTACTTCTGGTGAGGTTAGTGATGAGCCCTGTTAGTGCCTTTCTTGTTAAGATGTTGCCAAATGAAATAACTGATTACTAGATTGTTGCACTGTTTCTACTCAAAGGGTTCCGGTTGGAAAATAGTTGCAAGTTTTGAGGGCAAGTTTCCAGATAGGATCAAACAACTTCCATTGGACAGACATTTTGATTTGAACAACGTGAAGAGGGTAAAATCTTCTATATTTTTTAATTATAGATTGTGCATTTATTTTGGCCTATGGTGAGTGAAATTCTCTTATTCTAGATTGTGTTGGAAGCGGATGGCTATCAACCTTATTTGATATCTCCAGAGAAGGGTTTACGATCCTTAATAAAAAGGAGTTCTGGAAATGGCGAAGGAGCCGTCACGACTCTGTGTTGAAGAGGTGTGTTTTAATTGATAGAATTCATACATACAGTTAAAGGTACCTGCTTGTCTAGATCTGATTTTTCTCTGTATTTGGGTAAAGATAAATTTAAGATGGTCATGATATATTTTGTATTTTTTAAACTATTTCCACAAATACTTAACTGATTTTGTAGCTTCTGATATGCACTAATTATTGTGTCTATCAACACACTAGGTACACCGAAGTTTTGTTAGACATAGTAAATGCTGCCGCAAATGCTACACCAGGACTAGGAAGATACCCTCCATTCAAGCGGGAGGTATGACTTTACTCTTTTGATGTAATCAGCTTTCCCTCCTTTTTTCTACTTGTGTTTATGATTCATGTTAAGCCTAATTTCTGAAATGACATTCCTTTGTTAAGGTCATTGCAATTGCATCTAATGCATTAGATGCTTTCAAAAGTGATGCAAAAAAAGATGGTGGTTGCACTTGTTGATATGGAGAGAGCTTTTGTTCCTCCACAACACTTCATCCGATTAGTGCAGAGAAGGTCAATACTCTTTGAACAAATATCTTGCCTATTTTATTAAATATGCTGCAGTGCAAGTTTAAGAAAAAATTCTGCTATACCTGATTTATGCCATTATGTGTTGTATAGATTTCTTAGAGCAATCTTCAACCTCCCCCCCACCCACCCCCCCCACCCACCCACCCACCACACACACACACACACAATGGATAAATAATTTTTAACTGGGGCCTTTACATAATTTATATGACTGTGAATGCATCATTCAGTTACATCTGTGTTGGTATGGTTTGCAGAATGGAAAGACAGCGTCGTGAGGATGAGTTGAGAAATAACAGATCATCTAAGAAAGGACATGATGCAGAACAATCCAAGATGAACCGGGTTTGACTTCTCCCTGTTTTCTCAGGATGCACAAATCTGTGTACTTAAGAGCTGTACTAAATAAGTGACCGCTAGACTCAGTAATAGTTTTTTTTTTCCTTTTTTTTTGTGGCTATTAACATTCTTTTTTCCTTCATTAGGCTTCAAGCCCCCAAACTGGTTCGGATGAAGCTGGTGGTAACCTGAAATCAATGAAGGATAAATCCAATCAGCAAGATAAGGATACAAAAGAGGGACCGAATTTGCAGGTTGCTGGGCCTGGTGGCGAAATAACTGCAGGTATGATAATGTGCCACAGGGTGCATAGCAATTTGGCAGTGCATTTTTTCTATGTAACTGTTTCAGAACACTTCAGGTTTTCTAAAATTTTGTTGCCTTGCAATTTTGGTTTGTTAGAATGAATGAACATTTTAATAAGAATTTAGCATATTTGGTTCATTGTTTACTTATTCAGAATCAGAACTCTTATGTAGCATTTTGGATGGAGCCAACAAATGGTTTATATGTGTAGTCTGTTTTCTTTTTGCGGTGTGATCTAGCAGGAATGGAACTTTGGCTAGTATCATAGTTTCTGGTAGTTTCTGCGGTTTTTAGCTGGTTCATGTAAGTAAGAAGTTAACTTGGTTCAGGTGTTGAGTCGGTTTGCCTTCCTGGCTGGCTGTGTTTGCAGCAGGGGGTGGTTTTAAGTCTGGGCAAGTATCGGCCAAGGTCTAGTTTCTTTTCTCTGTAATATCACCAAATGCTGTGTATTTCCGTTGCTCTGTTGGAAATGGGTTCCCCATGTAAAAAAAACATGATGCATGCATTCAGATTTATGTGTAATGTGTTACTAGCCATATTTTTATTATTTATTTTCCAACTGTGTGGAGCCAGTGTCATGCTTCAATCAGTTACATAGATACGTATTTTTCATTCATCAGGTTACCTTTTGAAGAGAAGTGCAAAAAATAATGAATGGAGCAAAAGGTGGTTTGTTCTAAACGAGAAGAGTGGGAAGGTTAATAAATCTCTTTTATGATTTCCTGCAACCGTGATTATTCTTAATGCTAACTTTTGATATTTTTTTTTTGGATGATATTTATTATCTTTTTATTTGAGATGGCTTACATGTTTTACTATAATCCTTTCCCCTGTCCAGCTTGGATACACTAAGAAGCAAGAGGAGAGACATTTTCGAGGCGTCATTGTCCTGGAGGTATACTTATATTCTGAATAATGCAATTGCTGTTTTATAGACACCCCTCTGGACATTAACATGTTCCCCAATCGAAACCTTTCACCATCATTTTGTACCAAATATATTTTCTGAAATAGTTTCATGACAAAGAGGAAAACAGTTTGTACAACCAGTCTTTAATATGCTGTGTATATTATATTATTATCAGCAGAAGCTAAATGTTTATTGCCGTGTCTTCCCATTGCGGAAAGTTGGAATCTGAACTGAGTGACAACATGTACATGGGTACGTGAAACATGATAATCTGTTTTTAATAGAATTATCTGCTGTGTTATTTAGGAATGTAACCTGGAAGAGATAGAGGAGGAAGAGGTCTCTAAGAGTTCTAAGGATTCAAAGAAGGCAAATGGACAAGAGAAAGGGCCGAGTCTTGTTTTTAAGATTACTAACAGGGTTGCCTACAAAAGTGTCTTAAAAGGTTTGTCCCTGTATAGTTTTTTTTTTTTTTGGGGGTGGGGGGTTTTTTTTTTCTCCTTTGCTATAAATGCTTGTTTCATGTTTGCAGCTCACAGTGCCGTTATATTGAAGGCTGAGAGTATGGCTGACAAGATTGAATGGATAAAGAAGATAAAAGGTGTTATTCAAAGCAGAGGGGGCTCTGTTAAGGGTCCAACTGAGGATGGTTCTATGAGACAAAGCCGTTCAGATGGATCCCTTGTAAGCTCTGGCTCGCTTATCGCTTGTGTCTCTGTACCTTTTTTTGTGAACCGCCTTAGCAGAATCGTTACCTTGGCCAATGCAAAGGTCGTTCCTTTCATCTAGCCTGTGTGGAAGTGGAACGTTGTGAGTGCATTGAATCTGCCAGCTTATGACTTCCCAAAGCAAACATGTCAAGTTGGACTAAATTAGTTGGCTAAAAAATTATGTGGACACAAGCACAAAGGGAAGGTGTGGCCAAGGGAGTCTACACCATTTTGCAAGCCACCTACCAACTGGACAATTCTCATTTCTTGACATCCACTAAAGGATATCTATTGTTTTTCTACCTTACCTAAAGGCTAAAACTATAGCCTTATTATGTTTGTCATTTAAATGTATCCAACACAAGATCACTTATTTTACTGCTCGTCAGACGACTCTTTTCTGTTGAAGGATACAATGGCCCGGAAGCCTGCTGATCCTGAAGAAGAACTTCGATGGATGTCTCAAGAAGTCCGTGGTTATGTTGAAGCTGTTTTGAACAGTTTGGCGCAAATGTTCCAAAGGTTTCTACTCATAGCTTCAGTCGATTCTCTGAACCTTGTGATTCATGGAATAATGTATTAATGTTGATTTATTTTTTGCATGACCAGGCTATTGTACTTTGCCAAGTGGAGAAATCAAAAGAAGATATGCTAAACCAACTGTACAGCTCAGTAAGGTTTGTTGCTCTACAAAAATAAATTAGGGATAGTTATCCTTCTTGAATGAGCTCCCACTCCTTTTCCTTTCGGACCTTCGGTTCACTGGAAATTGTAATATGCTACGTTTGAAGTATAAGACAGATTTGGGATGCGCACAAAGATTAATAAGGCCTTGGAACCAAGAGAAAGAAGAGAGATGATGACCATGACACACCTATTTAGCTTGGTAGTAACCATTTTTTCCCTTGAACACGCGAGAGAGTTGCTCATCATTTCATTAAGAGAGGAAAAAAAGAATAGTACATATAAAGGAGGGAGAAGAATCCGGCTCCCCAAGGGAGCACTAGACCAGAGAAACTAGCCTTCCACAAACAACATGACCTGTGACTATGAGACACAAGGTGTCATGGGCAGCCAGCAGGCTGTCCCTCCCAGGGAGGGCATCAGCCTGGTTAGTGGCTAGGAGATCAATTAGATCAATTAGCCCTGCCCTCCCTGGGAGGGACAGCCTGCTGGCTGCCCATGACACAAGGCCACGCAAAGCAACAAAGAGCACCAACAAAAACTTAGGAAAAATCAACCCACACCAAGCGAGGTATTAACCATGAATGCAGGTGAGGGAATATACTATGAGAGGGCAAATCCTGAGAAACATCAATAAATTTACATGCCCTATATTTTTCAGAGTTTTTTTTTGGTTGACAAAACTATATGCCATATAAAAAGAAAAGGAGGTACCATCTAGATG
The DNA here is from genome assembly GCA_015847255.1 of Hyparrhenia diplandra. Classification (NCBI taxonomy): domain Eukaryota; kingdom Viridiplantae; phylum Streptophyta; class Magnoliopsida; order Poales; family Poaceae; genus Hyparrhenia; species Hyparrhenia diplandra. The sequence continues at coordinate 28,763 of JADLZK010009803.1, forward strand.
GAACTGCAACAAACTTTTTTTTTTTTGTGGTTCCTGGCTATGTGAAGGTCTACTTATTATCCTTTTAGTTAGGTGATTTGCATATTACATTTTTAAGAAATGAGGAAACTGACACCTTTATTCATGCTTGAGTTCTGCAAACTGATATGTGCTTAATTGCTTTGTCTTTGGTATTCTTGCACTCATAACTTGTATGCACCACTCAGGTGCAGGCATAGTATATTACTAGTATTTCTCATCTTGCTTTATCATTTGTTTACCAATTACCACTTCTTTTTACTCACAATGTGCCCTTATTTGCTTAATACTTGTGTGGTTATACAAATTGAAATTCAACTTTCAACTGCCTTAATTACATATCTTGAACCAGGTCTGCTAAGTTCAATGTCAATCTTGTTCCATAACCCCTAATCCCTTTGTATTTGCTTGTAGATGGGGTATTTGCTCTTTTCGAATATTTGCAAACTTTGTTCTTGCAGAAATCTGTTAAAATTGCGGTCTTCTTTTACTTATGCACTTCATCTTTTCTTTTTTGTTGCACTTCGTGCTCCTGTATGGTGTCTGTTGAAAGGTGTTGCTAGTATTTTGAAGTGTTTAAAAAATGTTTTGTTCCACAGTCATTGCATTTTCTTTTAATAAGTAATTGCTGAGTCAGTTACATTTTCTCACTTATAGTGCACAAAGCAATGCAAAGATCGAAGAACTGCTCCAAGAGGACCACAATGCTAAACGTAGGCGGGAAAAGTACCAAAAACAATCATCCCTCTTGTCAAAGCTCACTCGCCAGCTCAGCATCCATGACAATAGAGCAGCTTCATATGCGGATGATAGTTCTGGAGCTGGTAAGTTTTGTACTTAATGTGCATGATGCTCACAAATGTGATAACTAGGGCCTTTTTGGACATTGGTTTATCCTCTTAAGCATAACTGAGCATTTATTTTTAGTGGACTATATCTTTAATAAAACTAACTGAGGAAAATCCACTACTGTTATCTTTATACGGTTGATCTCTAGGATGGATTAAAGTGGGTAAAATGGAATTGTTTGGCTGCATGAAAGGCTATCTACTTCCTGTTTTTGGCATATCTAAAGCCCATTGAATGATGGCTGAATGATGACTATGGTTATCTAACATTTGGAAAAAGTCTAAATCACCCCCTGAACTTTGATACCCAGAATACTTAATCCCCTAAACTACAAAACCGGTTTTCCTGCCCCCTGAACTTCCAAAACCGGTCAAATAACCCCTTGAGACGGTTTCACCTAGTGCTTTTGCTTGCGTGGCACTCCAAGCTGTACACATTGCACACGCCGGGCGCTTTGGGTCCACCCGTCAGTGCCTGTTTACCCCAGATCTGCATGTGCACCTCCTCGCCCGCCGTCGAGTCCGCCCGGCGTCGGCGCCTGCACGCAGCACCTCCATCAGCGGGCGGCGGCTGCGGAGGGAAGCGCTGAGTGCGACCTCCGTCGCGAGGGCAGCCCGGCCACGGCTCAGCTGCGGCGCGGTCGCGGCGGCGGCCGTCGGTCGCCGCCGGTCGACTGCCGCCTCCATCTACGAGCTCCGCCGCTAGAGTTCGCGCGGACTCGCCGCGGACATTGCCAGCTCCACCACGATGCGCCCGCCGCCATGTGCCGCCTCTCCGCGCCTCGGCTTGCACCCACGCGGCCTCCGGAGTCTGGACAGCGGACACCTCATGCACGCCGCCGGCGTGCAAGCTTCGCACCTTGAACCTCCTAGCACCGCGTAGCCCCGCCGTGAAGCTTCGCGGCCGCATCCTCGGCCGTCCCGCGCACCGCTCGCCTTCGCGTTGCGTTTCTCCTCACGAGCCATCTCGCCGTCGCTGCGCACCCCGAACTTCTCCGCTGCTGCTGGTTCGTTGAACAAGACGGACAAGCGCAAGCAAGCGGTAGTCCTTCCCGACATGTCTTGGCCCTCACGTCGGCGCGGTGAGCTGCTTGGCGGGGCTGGTGCGGTGGCGGCGGGCGGACGTGGCTGGATGGGCGCCGGCGAATCCGCGGTGAAGCCCATCTTTGGCGTCGCCACGCGACTTCCTCGGCGGCCATGGAACTGCGCGCAGGACTCGGTGGGGGATCTACGGCGTAGCCTCCGTGTAGTCGCCGTGCACGCCGACCGCTAAATGCGTCTTTGGCGGGAGTAGAAGATGCGGCGTGGAGCCACGACGCGCCGCGGGCGGCACGACCCATGGCGGGCGCGGTGTAGCTCGCCATGGTCGTCTATGTCGATCGCGGATGCCGAGGAGCTCGCCCGCGGTCGGCGGAGCGAGGCGGGCGAGGAACCGCGCCGCCGCGGCGGACGCCGAGTGGAGAGGGCGCCCACGCCAACCGGGCCGCTGCGAGTCTCGCTGAAACGCCGCACGGAGAGCATCGCAGGAACGGGTCCCAGCCGGAGCTCGTCCGTAAGTCGCCGTGGTTGGAGACGATGGGGCAGCCGCGGACGCCGCGAAAGAGTTCCGTGAGCACGCCCTCTACGTCGGGCGAGGAGGTGCACATGCAGATGGGGTAAACAGTAATCGACGGGTGGACCCAAAGCGCCCGGCGTGTGCAATGTGTACAGCTTGGAGTGCCACGCTGCGGCAAAACCACCGCCACGCAAGCAAAACCACCAGATGAAACCGTCTCGGGGGTTATTTGACCGGTTTGAAAGTTCGGGGGGCAGGAAAACCGGTTTTGTAGTTTAGGAATTAAGTATTCTGGTATCAAAGTTCGTGGGTGATTTAGACTTTTTCCTCTAACATTTTATTGAATCATCTTTCTGGCCACTCCTGTATTTGGAGCATTTCTATGGACAGGAGATATGAAAATACTTAATCATAAATTTGTTATCACATTTTTTACTGGGTTGGGCAGGTGCCCTCCAGGTATATGCCTATTTTGCTGCCAAGTATGCGCATGAATGTCCTGTTATGATCATAATTATCGAAAACCATTGCAACGGTAGTAGGTTCCAGCACAGGCAATAAGGCAAACAAGAACCTTTTTTCAGTCCAGAAATGTATATATAATGAGCTAGTAACAATTTAGTATGATGCTTAGTTCATAAGTTCGTGTGCAATTTCATTAATTTTGTCTAGAAGCCCAGCTAATTAATTAGTTAGATACCTAGATCGATTCCTCAAAAGTTAGGTACCTAGATCGATATTGCTTGGTGTAAATATGTGGACCAGTTTGTTGTACTTTCTATTCATTGTAGTTTTTTTGCTTGGGTAGCAAAAGGAGCCTAACCTTGAGTGGACATAAATTTACTTGCAGAGAGTACCCCACGGTCCCCTGGCCACCACTCTGGTGAGGACTGGAAGTCCGCCTTTGACTCAGCAGCAAATGGCACTGTTGACCGCTCCAGTTCACAGCATGAGACAAGGTCAAGAAGTGCTGACAGTCGAGGCCGGCGCCATGAAAATGGGGATGCCAGCCGACGCACACCTAACCGGTTGCCACCGGCACCACCAAGTGGGGGGAGATACTAAAGTATGCTAATTGATCATTACCTGTGGCCAATCAGCATCATATGCTCTTGCCAGGTTCTCATCCGCTACTGATACTGTGGAAGAATGCATCTGCGACCAAAGAACAGAGAGCTTACTGGAAGATTTGGATGGACGGTGTGTATCAAGAGAACCGAAGATGTTTATAGAAAATTAGAAATATATAGATCATTGATGATTGTCATTTCCCGATTGTTTTGGAGTATGATCTTTTGGATCCTCATTGCCTGTGGGATTTTGTTGCCACAGATCAGTTGATTTTGGTTTTGTACGATTCTGCTGTAAGTCTTCCCATCAAACTGGCAAATGTATTCTTTACACCCAATGTATCATTTTTCCTCCCATTCTTTTAGACTAGACCACATGTTCATTCGTGGTGCTATACCGCTGTATTATTATGCAATTCATTGTTGGGCTGGAATACACACATGCTTGTTGATAATTGATACGGCCCTCGTGTTATTATTAGGCTCTAGTCTGGGTAATGAAGCATGTGAAGTGTGGCATATTTGTTCCATGTGTATTTTGTGTAGCACCGATTGCGATTCTTCGGGCGCAAGAGCAGGTGATCACCCTTCACTGACTCCCTAGTTTATATGACTAAAGAAACTGTATGGTTAAGAAAGCTGCTCTAAAGAAAGGACAGCAATCATGTGAAAGCATCATTATGATCATTCTTCTGAGGTCTGACCATGTGTTTGTGCCTTTGTTTCATGTTCTGCAGCTGATCTAGTGAGAATATATGGTGCCAGGTTGGCATTGAAAACTAGATAGCGCCAGGTCAGCGAAGATTTGTTAAGCTACGCTGCACGAATGAAGAATCACCGACGGAAAGGTACCGACAAGAATGGCCAATAAGTTAAGAATGCTATTTTTTTTCTCCTCATATGTACTGGTGTGAATTTACATTTGCACAAGTCGATGCCTCCACCCTTTTTCTTTTTTCCTTTCTTGTATACAATAACCTCGATCTGTGTAAAATGAAATTCAAAGCCCAAAAAAATGAACCAAAGAATGGGGAAAATTGTAGAGCCCCCCTCTAAATCCTATCTATTTACACATCAGCCGCCGTGGACGTCACGGGCACCGGAGCCGGCGCCGGCGTCGACCCCTGTTCCCGCTCCTGCCGCGCCATCCGGTGCAGCTTGGCGAACATGCCGACCATCGGGGCCGTGTTGTACGTGCAGGCCTCAGTCTGCATGTAGTTCTCCCGGTTGTCCCTGAACCTGTCCCGCCGGTCGGGCCGCCGACGATCGCGCCCACGAGCACGTTTGGGTTGGAGCTCCGCCGTCCGAACCAGTGGTCAAACCCCTGCGTGCATCCGATGAACTCCTTGCTGTGCTTGTACGGCACGATGGACGCGGCGCGGTGGTGCACCCGGTTGGGGTACTTGGAGCCGTAGCCGACGAGGTAGCTGACGCCCCTGGGGTTGGTGCCCAGCACGTAGTCCACCTGCGCCCTGGCGAGCGCGAACACCTCCTCGGCCGCCACGGTCTCGCCGCCCGCGCACGACACGGTCGGGGCGCCGGCCTCGGCCAGGTAGTCGGAGTAGGCGGAGAGCAGGAACGCGGCGCTGGTCACGTACTGCATGTTGTTCCACTGCCGGATGTAGAGCATCCCGCCCGGGCTGCGCTCCACGTTGGCGTCCGCGCCGCCTTCCGTGTTCCGGCCCAGGCACGCGCACACGTAGCGCTCCGCCTTGGCCCTGTACCGTTCCAGCGTGCTCCGGTGGCGCGTCGCGTGCTCCCCCTCGCAGCAGCAACTGAAACAAGTACGTGTCAGCAGTCTCGCTTGCTGCTCATTGTCTGTCTCTTTGTGTTGTGTGCTGGCATTTTTACGTACAGTACAGTACTGTCATGTACTTACCCTTGCTGCTAGGATCTGGACGCCGGCGTACTTGACGTCCCAGCTGAACTCGTTGATGGCCCAGCCGGTGCCGCCGAAGCCGTCGGCGTTGTCGACGACGTAGTCGAGGTAGTCAGCTCTGCCGGTGGCGCGGTGGAGCCACAGGGCGGCCCACAGGAGCTCGTCCTTGTACCCGCTCACCGACGCGTAGTAGCTCTTCACCTCCTCGATGCTGCTGTCGTATTTCCCCCTGTACTTGTCGGCGAATTCGAACAGCTGCGCGGAGGAAAATGATTTAGGTAACGTGCAGCAGGTGCAGTTTATTATTCAATCAATCAAAACTGGTCTCACTATTGGCATGAGAAAAAGCACGTATTGGTAGCAGGCAGGTGCTAGCTAACACGTACACGACTGGTTCCGTTGCTATTAAAAAGAACTCTAAAAAGAAAAACCAAAAAGGACTGGTTGAATTAGCAAGCACATGATGACGTTTACATTTCTTAGTTTCTAAGCAGTTTATGCGATTGAACTGGCGACCTAATCATGGAGGGAAACCGCGAGGCTTTCCACGTCCACCAGATGGTAGCTAGCTCCCTTTTCTCTCCATTCTTTTTCGCGTTAGGTTGCGCGCCGGCTCCCCCGGGGCCCACATGGCATCCTCTGCGAACCGACAGAAACCCCTCATCTGAAAAACGTCGTGTTCACAACTTGGCATGTGCCTGCCGCGGAGGAGATGACTGACACAATCAAGAACACACCTCCGATGCTGTCCATGTCCGGCACATCTTGACCAACTACAGGCTACAGCAGCCTGCAGGTGGTTGCAACAGGCCAAAGTTCGGTACGCGTACCGGACGCGTGCTACCGCTAGTCCGCCACATTTCCAGCCCATTTTTTCACGACGAATCAATGCAAAATCCATCACTGAAGTAGAGTAGTATTTACCTGCTGGGCGTGGTGCAGGAGAAGGTGCGCGTAGTGCGGGTTGGAGTCGCGGAAGACGATGGACGCGGCCGCCATGGCCGCCGCTGTCTCGCCGGCGACGTCGGAGCCCGGGTGGTCCCGGTCCACCTTGTACGCCTGCCGCGACGTCGTCATGTCCTCCGGCCGCTGCCAGCAGTAGTGGTCCGTGTCGCCGTCGCCCACCTGCGCGCACGAAAATGTCAACACCTGCTGGTTTAGTTTGGGATGGATCGAACAGCTAGCTAGCTTTGGAAGTTGGAACCCATGCCATGGCATGCCATGTGGAACTCCATAACTTATTGCTACTTGTCTCGTACGTTCAATGAGCGGGCCACCTAACCTGGTGGTTGTTATTCACCAGAAACAGATATCTTTTTTGTGTGCTATATATAATTAATTAATCAAACCAGAGTATAATATAATTTCGGTTTGGAATGTTTGTTAGGAAAAAGAGAGGGAATGAAGAAACCAGTGACTAAACTACAAGTGATAATTGAATTTGAATTGGTCTACAAGTGATAATTGAATTTGAATTGGTCTCTAGCTAGCTAGCTAGCTTTCCCACGCGAGGCCAAGTCACAGCGAACTGGTCTCGCCGTCTCGGCATGGTCAGGTGAGATGACTGGAGAGATGGACGACGCGGTTGGATGTGTGTAACTGTAGACTAGGCTTACCTCAGCCCACAGCTCATCGGGCCTGGTGTGCGCCTTGATGAAGTAGTCGGTGCCCCACTTGACGGCCTCGAGCGCGTGGCCCAGCTCGCCGGCGTCCGCGACGTCGCCGCCGTACTCGATCAGGCTCCACGACAGCATGGTGACGGTGAACGCCATGGGCAGGCCGAACTTGACATGGTCGCCGGCGTCGTAGTATCCCCCCCACCAAGTCCACCTGTGCCGCGATCGTCATCGCCATCATGGAGGAAAAGACACCCACGTTAGTTGACGGACCCCAGCTCCAGCTAGCTGAGAAAAACATCTCGAGTCTCGATCCCGTGCCGTCCCCGCCGTGCCGCCACGCCACGGCCGGTGACCACGATCGGCGTGTGAACGTACATACGCACACTCATCGGAGAACCGATCGGGTTGCGTTCACCGGCCGGCGCGCGGCGAGCGTGGAACGACAGCGGCGGCGGAGGACGGTGCCATTGATGACGCAACGCAACGCAACGCAACGCAACGTACCCCTTGCTCGAGGCCGTCGGTGAGGCCGGAGTGGTGGCGCCAGGTGACGCGCTGGCTGTGCGGGAGCCGGCCCGATCGCTGCGCCTCGAAGTAGAGCAGGCTCTTCTGCAGCGCGTCCTCGTAGTTGTGCGCCTTCCCTCGGCTCCACCAAGAACCACCAGCAGCAGCAGCACCAGCAGCGCGACACCGAGCCGGTGACACGACGACGTCGTGGCTGGCGCGGCGGCGGCGGCGCTACTCATTGCACGAGGAGACTCCCCCGCGCGTCGGCGCCTTGGCATGTGCCCGCGGCGGCTGCCTCCGCGCCGCTGCGCCCTCTCGCATGTGCCCCTGCCGCCGTCTGCCTGTTGTGGGCTGGATGTAGCGTCTGCGTCTTCCTCCCTGCCGCTGCCGCCTCCGCGCGCGCGTGTGTGATCGGAGGACTGACTGACCTCGCCCTCCGCCTCCCGTCCTTCTTCCTCTGTTACGAGCTAGCGGCTTATATCCTGGCTGCTGCGCCTGCGACCCCGGCCCGCCCGACACAAGCGCACGCACAGGCGGCAGCGGCACAGCGTGTTGAATTGGTTCAGCCCCGGGTGGATGGAATAGAATACTGCTCGGCAGCGGTGGGGGTTGGGAGCCAGGCGGGCGGTCCGGCGTGGCGTCAGCGTGGGTTTGGAGGGCGAGGACCGGGACTCGTTCGGGTTTTTGGTGAGGTAATGGTTGGGTTGGGGTGGATTTGGCAGGCCGTGGCGACGCGCGCAAGCAAGAGAAGGGGGCGCCTGCTCAGGCAGGGCAGATTTTGGATTTTGACCGGGCGCCTGCCGGACCGGACGGCCGGAGCCGCGAGGGGTTTTGGATTGGGCGGAGCTCGTGTATCGGTTGGGCCCGGACACGTACACTCGACTGCCCACCTGCACTGCACAGAAGGTAGGTGAGGGCACGCATACGACCGCGACAAACCCAAGCCCAGTCATCGGCCGCTTGCACGCCGGCCGTCACGTTACGTGACGCTAGCTGGTGGTCTGGTGGTCGGTGACCCGTTTCACTGCCCCGGTAAGCGTGCCGGTGAGCTAATCATCGGAAATGCATGCGCTCTGATTTTACCGGGTCATTGTACACCCACTTCTGATGATGATTAGTTCAAAAGGCTGCGGCTAATTCGTTCTCCATGTGCAATGCAGGATACGGTTACGGAGGAGAATATACACTGCCACATGATAGTATGTCTAGTAGATTATACTAGTATTAGTATATTATTAATTTATTATACAGTAGTAGCTGTATTCTACTAGCATGTAGGTTGGGCTCTCCCGTTTTGCTGGCGACCTGAGTTTGGTTCTTCTGAGATGATCCCGGCACATTTTGTCGGTAAACGCGAGCATGTCTCGCCAGGATGATGAGTTGGCTACACGCCATGCCCTCTTGGTCAATCTATCCATGGCTGACTTTCTTTGGACAAAAATATGCTTGCCTAATTAATACATATATGCATACATGCATCTAGTAAGTAGTGCCAATTTTTGGATTAAACTATATATATTACTTATTAGCATTAGGCCGCCTGCATATCCTGAAAGTTTTAGACTATGCTGCTAGCTCTAGTAGTATATGAGAGGTTTTGGACTATGCTGTTCTAGCATATGAGAGGTTTCTAATTTTTTGTATCCATTTCAGTCTTCTGTCGTCTGTCTGATCGATCCTGCCACATCAATTTCCGGATACATACATACAGAATTAATGCACGACAGGTGAGGTGACGATGACCACCAGGCTTTGGGCAGATCGATCGGCTTCATGGTAAAGCCTCACGTCTTTCTCAGCAGCCATACATAACATACTCCGTACTAATACTAGGCAGCTACCTATTTTTGTGCGTGTACATGAAACTACTCTCCTAGCTAATATAGCCAGCGACCCCTTTTTTCCTGGACGGACAGTGACTCCCCGGCTGTAACGATTTGGACGGCTTGTTGATCCTGTCCTGGCCCTTCCCCTTTCCTCCGTCGCTTTCTCCATCCGCTGCTCCATCCATCCATTGGACGAACAAGCCAGTGCCACTGTACAACACGTAAATTATTCACCCTCCACTGCCTACAATCGGTGGGCAGGGCAGGTTGGTAGGCCGGACCAGATGCTGATTTCTCTTTGCACCAATGACATATATGCGATTTATTTATATATATATCCAGCCCTTGGAAGTTGGAATTTGGAAGCTTCTTGCTTGCATCTCCGATCCATCTCTTGGTATGGTCTGGTATGGTACATTACGTAGCGGCGTAATCATTGTTCCCGTCCCGGGCCAATTAAGCCACATTTTGACCGTGCTTATTTGGTACCGACGATCTCTCGATCGAGTGTACTGTTAGCTATTCTCCGTGTTCATCTTTATTCCTGCTATTAGGGCATCATCATGTGCTGTTAGCAGATGCTTTATGCTAGTTTAACGCCAACAACCAGACGTTTCGTGGCCTTTTCTGTTTCTCTCTAGCTCGCTCCTCGTGCTGTTGGCACGTCCTCCTTTCGTCGTAAACTGTTTTCTGAAGCAAGGAGAAATTTAATGGAAGAAGCATCACCTCACCTCGATCGATCGCCCTTTTAATTTGTGTACGTGATCGAAGCACGAGCTTAGCCACTTAATTGTTTCTCTTTTTGTGACGATCGTCGACGTTGATGCATCGGCGACACACGGATTTTCCACCGCGTGCCTATGCTTAGCTTAGTTTTTCTTTTCTTTTCTTTTAGCGAGCTGGTAGCTACTACTCGTGGAGATTTGTTTGAGGCTTTCTTTTTTTTCTAGCAAAAGACTTTTTCTTTCTTCCTTTTTTTGTGGAGTCTCGAGATCAGGCTTGATTGAACACATGAACTACCTCTCGTTGTTGAAGTAGCTGTGTGATGATGACGAGGGTTGTTCTCTCCTCTTTGTTACGCGAATATATTATTGTTATCATACCTTTCATGAGGCAACCTTTAGGAACCAAAATACCACACCTGAGTTTTAAGGATGTCGTCACTTGATTTTTCAGCAATCCAATTATGAAATATAAACTCTATAAAATCAGGCATGAAAAAGTCTACATCACTCTATAAAATATACACTCATGTGCAGTCCAACAGAATTAAAATTTCCATTTTATAATTTTTCTATGATTTACTATTATTTTTCAAAGATTCAGCCGAAATAAAAAACAAAACAAAACCGGGTTACTGTAGCAATACCATGGTTCGAAACCGCTTCAGGGGGGTAATTTGACCGGTTTGGGAAAGTTCGGGGGGGTCGACAGTTTTATAGTTGGGGTGTTAAGTAGTCCACCCCCATATAGTTGAGGGGTGATGTAGAATTTTTCCAGATCGGGCATATCACACATGAGATGTTTTAGCACACTAATTATTTAGTGGAGGAAGATGAGTTTGTCACTGTTGTCGGATCTGTGTAGCGGAGAGAGTGGCGGGGAGGACTAAAACGGGTGGGGGTAGTGAAGTAGGGCCATGGAAGGGAGGAGGTTGAATCGAAGGGGAGACGGGAAGTGAAGCGAGGGAGAAAGTTAGTGGACCAGCTGGGGGGGAGCAGAGAGAAGGCAACAAGATGGAGGCGAAGATGGCAAGAGTAGAGATGAGAGTGGGGACTGGGTTTTTCTCACTCTCCATTCGCAATGTAAGATATCTAGAGTAGGGAGAAGAGAATGCCTCACGCGTAGAGCGGGAAGCCAAAGTAGTGTTTTTGCGACTCATGTAACATAAAGCTTCTAAACTGGCCCTTATTATGACAAAGGCTCAGCATGAGGGATACTGCTAAGGATGGAGTGAAAATTAATGGTGGTAGAGGAGGATCCCCATGTTACATTTGTCATGGTGGGTCTAGGGGGGAAATAGTGTTGGATATAGTGAGGGGAAAAAACAAGGGCAAGACCCTCGGATAATGAAATTTTGCACTTGAACTCCACGGCATTTTTAGGCATATATGATGTATAGGATCATGTGTTCATTTGAACCCGTTTAAACTGTCATCACACGTCTAAACGCTAAATTGTATGCATATATGTAGTTTGTGCCCTAAACAGTGATAGTGTCTGTATGCCTATTTACTGCTATAGTGCAAACTGTTTAAACCAGTGACCAACTATCTTGCGTTTACGTCTAGAAAAAACATTGATAGCATCTCCTCCCTTATTTGTTCCCCTTCATGTTTAGTATGGAACAGGTGCGTAGAATGTCAACTTCAGCTATGTACATGCACTTTCTCATGGTCTGTGAAGTCAAAGCTTGATATATGGACTTGCATATATTTTAGAAGTACATTGATGTTGATGTTTTATCATACAGACGCGGCAAGACATCTTGTGTATCTTAGTCATATAAGTTCACCTGTTGTCATGAAGACTTGTAACAGAAGTATTTGGGGCCTATTAATCAATGACGATGGCAGTTTATGTTTTATGCAACGATTTATTGTTATTTTTATTAGCCTTTTCCTCGGTACACCTACCCATCCCTTTTGGATTAACAAGCTACAAAAGGGAAAGACCGTGAACAATTCAGTATTCGACCTGTGAAGCATGATTACACATTTACACGGCTTGTCTCCCCAAAGCAGATTGACTTGGGGGGCAACCATGCTCAATATTGTCCCAGCTCGTTTGGTGAAGCTACTACGATTGACATGTTTGAATGTTGATTTATCACCATCTTCTGATCGAGGATACCATACCCTCTCTATTTGATTAACATGAGCTATTTTGATTATAATGTGATTCTCTTTTATTGTTTAGCACAACTCTCTCTCGTGCTGGATTTTATAATAATTTTTCTACGTTCCACACAGCCCCTTACCAACTTCCTTTGGCTAATAAAAAATTGTGCCTCGTTCTTTGTGTTCATTTTTAACACAAATAAAATCCTACCGCGCCAAACATTTTTAAAACACGAAAGTTCAGGATTGAAAGTTGAAAAAACTAGAGGCCTCACAATTAGTGCCAAGTGCCGAGGCATGAGAATACAACAGAACAGAAAGGATTAGTCGTCGGAGTCCCAGTGCATGCGTCTGCATCATCCAGCTTCTCATGGTGGTGGTGTCCACCCTGTGGCCTGGCTGGGCTGGCGTAGCCGGAGTGCCGGACGGACGGGCGCATGCCATACGGCCATGCCAATGATGCCATACCAATACCATACGTGGTGTGTGTGTGAAAGGAACACCGTCGTCAGTTCAAAGCGCGTTAGTAGAAGGGAAAAAAAACAAAAAGGCGGCGGCGGTGGCGAGAGTGGCGACGGCGATGTGGCATTTTTATTCGAAATCTGCTGTAGGCCGCTCGTTGCGTTGCTGCCGCGAACCCGAAAGCCGAAACGCGATCGATCTCCTGGTTCGGCACGGCACGGCTGTCCGTCGCTCCTCGGTGGCGTCCTGCCGCCTCGCGGTGGCCCGAGTGCCTGACGCTCTGACCATGCCGGACGTCCGGCTGCTGATGCTTTCGCCACATTGTCAACGTGTTGTCGGACGGCCGCCGATCGTCGATCGATGCGCGCTGGGCGCCGGGGTGTCCGGGCGGCGTGGGGCACACGGAATATTTGCCTTCGGGCGTGGGGCGGCACGGCAATATAAATTTGGAGTCAAAACGGGAGATAGGATGGCACTAGCTAGTTGTGGAATAGTTCATGTTAGGCACTATCGACGACCCCCGACCCTGAACCAGAGCTAGGTTGACAACTCTAGAGGACTCAAAAGTTCTTTTTTTGTTTTGGCTCATTTCAAAGTCTTCTGTTCTAGTATCTACTATTTGTTTTTTCTCTGTTAGTGGTTGAATAATGCTCCTGAAACTTCGTTTTCCTTTTTCTTCTTCTTTTGGCACTGTACCATTAATACTAGCCACACGATTTGTCAATCTCTGCCAGAAATCTTACTGTTCCCAACTGATTTATTTAGAGTTTGGGCATTTTTTTTGCCTGATGTGTTCCACCATCTTAAGCTGTGTATTTAAATTGAGAGCGACCAAGACTATGTTTATGTACAGTCACTCCGATCCACTGCACCACGTCTTATGTCGGTGAGTATTTTCTTCAACTCATTAATGATGGACTATGTGAGTCAAACAGGCACCTAACTTAGCCAAATCTTTCCAAGTCACATTGTAGCAGATATGCCAGCGATATGCTGGTCTGCTCTGCTTCGTAACGCCACTTGTCAATAGGAATTTGCAGTATACCATTTCTTGTATATTTCTAGTTTTCTACTACGGTGATATCACGCGAGCTAATGTGGCCCAATTTTTCTCACCAGAAACACGTGAAATCCTCCCATTTCCCGCTGCCATTCAACTAACCGTCTGCTGCCTGCCTACGTACCTGATCTTGTGCCACACCCTTCAGATCGAAAATTGACAATCATGTGCATCTTGTTTTTCTATTAGTGCGTTTCAGCCAATCAAACAAGGCAATGGCACGTCACCCTTCTATACCAATCAGACAAGGTTGACTGATAGGAGTAGTAGTTGTTGTACTTGTAGTGCATATATAATCTTAAAGCGACGATGATATTAAAAGAGAAGCCCGTATTAAAATCTGGATTGTACACTAGCTAATCGCAAGCTGTACGTGCAGTGTGCGAGCAAAAGGAAGGTATACAAAGCAAGCATGAGGCCCACCATGTCAGCTCCAACTGTCCCTGTCTCTCTCTCTCTCTCTCTGCCTCCCCGGGCCACCCACTTCCATGTGAAGGCTGCAGAGACCACGGCGTGGTCAGCCTGGCAGGCTGATGCTGATGCTGATGATGTCCCGCTGACACCAGCATGACGTCCAACGTCGTGGCCGTGGGTGGGCTCCATTGCCCAGCGAGCATCGCGTGTCCAGTCACATGCATTGCATGGAAGATTGGAATGCCGCCGTAGAAACTCGAAGAGGCCGGGCAGAATGATTAGTTGAACCGAGGAGCGGTCGGAAACCATCGGTTCTGAACATTTCCAAGCAGTTTGGCCAGTCGCGGTGACTTGTGATGAATGGGGCGGCAGGCCGGGCCGGGACAACTGCATACAGCATACGTGCCGTGGTATGCCTACCAACTATACTCCCAATGTAATTTTGGGTTACGTAGCGTGCAGGGATGATGATGATGCATGCGATGGACCGTACCGGACGAGCGACGGTAACCTGACTGCGATGGCCGGCCCTTCATTCATAACGAGGAGCAAGTTAAAGAAGGGTTACGAAAGATGAGTCCGATCTAACAAAGCGTCGTACGCCCGACGACGTGCGTGAGGCGTCTAAAAGGGAGGGACCAGACCAGACCGCCGGACACACCAGAGAGGTAGCTACTCTAGCAACTACGGCCCTCTAGCTATATCCATCCAGTACTAGCAACGTGCATGATCTCGATGGGGAGTGGCAGGATGCCGATGCACACGGGCGCCAAATGGCTAGGAATCGATCGCTCGTGTGCATTACAAAAAATTTGTGTTGACTTGTCGAGAAAGAGTCATGCATGCTGCTGCGTCGTCAGCTCGTGTATATGTCTCCAGTTAAGATCCATCAGGTTTTGAAATGAACTACTGAAGTTCAGGGCTGTCTGTCTCGCTAGTCTGAACTCGCTCAACGCATCATGTATGAACACAACTTTAGATACAAAATCCTGATCTCTCCGCGATACTAATTCCCAAGAATTTCACACAGCAGCATGCACAAATTCCTGTCCGAAAGCCAGGCAAACGGCATCAACAACAATGTAAACGAGACCTAGCTATATATTCTTCCAGCACTCTCCAGATTTCCAGACTCCAGACCGGGTTCTGGCGCATCCGTGTGGTGCGGTGTGGAGATCAGGTCCTAATAAGGGGAAAAAAAGCAGCGTGTGTTGGGTACGCGCGCAGTAGCTAGGCTGCCTGCCGGGGTCCGTCCGGTTCCGGTCCTCGTCGCCGTCGGCGTCGCACCTGTTCTCGTATGGTTCGCTCGATCGCTAGCTTCTGGGTCGTCTTGGCGTGGGTCGCACGATAGCCGTGAGGTGAGTCGCGGCCATCCCTCACCAACCATCGGATGCGGGCGCACACGTCGCCTTTTTCCCTTTCCGTTCGTCTCGCCCGTTTGGACTAGCTTGCACTGGCCACTGGAGTCGATCGATCGGCCCCGTCGTCCTGTCCTAGCTTGATTAGCATCTTGATACCAGCAATTAAGCAACTCGTTCGTGGTGATGCACTGCAGTCCTAGCATTGGACTTCTTTATTGTTGCAGGACATACTTACATGCACTCGTTCGTTGTCTGTGGTCTGTGTGCTGATGATTGGTGTTTAGTGCTGTCTTAAAGCGATGCTGGCTGGTGCTCAATGAGGACAAACCAACTGTTCTGAACAAACCAGAGTCGCGAATATCTGTACTGTATATATCATCCTTCTAAAAAAAAAATGTGCTATATGTGTTCAGTTTTTGGTCTACTGAAACTAGCTAGTGTTGGCAAAAGCGTTCCAGTAGTACGTGCTCTGAAATGAACATGAGACCGGGACTGCATTTGTTTTCAGAATATGGTAGTGTCAGTTGTTACTTCCGGGGGACAATTAATGAATGCAGTGACCGCAGGAAACTTGAATGAACAGAACAGTGAAGTATTTGGAAGGGCTATGCGATGCACCAGTCTTTCACAAAGCTGTTTCTTGATGACGTAGGCTTTTACCGAAAACAAAGGCTTCTTGTGCTTGGTTTAACCAACGAAGACCACGAGACACGAGATGTACTGGTATGAAGCAAGTGTGAAAGTGACCACGCCAAATAACCAACTTTTACTAGTCCCGTTTCAAATAAACACAGTATGTACGTGGACCTCCAGAAAGTTTCCAAACAAGGAACAGACAACAGAAGGACCAGCGTCTCGGAGTCGGAGACACCGACTGTGCTGTGGAAAAAATTTCCTAGCCGCTCGCTCCGGTTGAACGTACATGGACTTCTAGTTCTACTAGGCGTCTGTACCGGGGCTAATCAAGGTTCTTTCGTTCATGTGCGGGCGTCGTGCCGGTCGTCGTTGATGTACGTACTCCACGCTCGCCGGACGACGCCAAGAACTTGGGAAGTCTGCCCAAGAAACTCTGCACGGGCAGTAATCCAAATCCATCCGACGCCTTGTGGACTAGTACAGGTTCTTCCGAGTCAGAGCACATGGCTTGGTGCATCGACACACGCCGCTCTTCAAACGTAGCGACTGGCGGCGAGCCGCACTCTGCGTGATAACGTGGGCTACGGTTCTACGGGTATGGTGTGGGCACGCCGCTGGCTGCCCGCGCGTGTGGTGTGGGAGAGGAAGGACGGGGCGCCGTTCCGCGGACCGCCGACGGCGTGGGCGTCGGGCGAGGGCCGAACCGGACGGGGACTCGCGCTGGCTTCCCGGCCGAACGTCGCAGCCGGCGCGCGCCGCGAATGCACCGCTGTTGGTTCGTTTCGGCCTTTACGGGACTCGGCGGCAGATTTCAGCCGGGTGGCGGGCCGTTCGTTGCGGCGCCGGCCAGGCCGCAGCCACAGGCCAGCAGATGATACGCGAGGCCCGCTATAGCAGTCACAGCCATTGCCTCGTCCATCCATGCAGTGGTGGGTTTTTGTTCGGGCCTGTGAAGGTCTGATTCCTCCAAAATCATATACGGCCACAAAAATCTTTCCTAGTAAATCCTCTAAATATAACCCTAAAAAAAGGGTAAATCCTCTAAAAATCGTCGCCGCCAACCAGTCGGGCGCCAAACAATGTGCCGACCACCCCCTCCCACCGTTCATTTCTCGCCCACACAGCCCGGCCCTGGCCCACGTAGTCCCATGTAGCGGCGGTGGCGTCGGTTAGGGTTTCAATTTCCTTGTATAGAATCCCGCCGACCGGCTGGCGGCGGCGTCGTCGACACAACGACAATGGTTTGCGGTTCGGTATGGGTAGGCGGCGGGGGCGTCGAGGTCGGCCATGGCGGGTGCTCAATGTTCCCGGTGATGGAAGCGGGGTAGGAAAGGGGAAGAAGGGGGCGCTAGGGCTCACCGAAGGGCGGAGGGAGGACTGGGGGGTCACACCGGCGAGAGGAAGAAGGCCGCCATGGGCGAGGGCAAACCTAGGGGTGGTCGGCAACTTCTCCCACCCCACCCAAAAAAATGTAAATTCTCAAAAAAAAAAAAAAAAACTCGAGCGCAGTAACAATCTCTATATCTCTATAAATATTTTTTGATAACATAAAAAGATCAAAAGTAAAACTTATTTTTAGTATATTTTTTAATTAATATATATTTTGTTATATATTATATGTTTTATTTTTGTTTTTTACATAAAAAGAGCAAAAGTTAGATATCTTTGGTGCCGTAAATATTTTCAGGTCGCCTCCGCACCGGCCATGCGATCTCCGCCCGCGCGTCTTCTCCTCTCCATGGCACCCGCCACCCGGCAATCACCCTCGCGACCCTGCCCTCCTCCATGCGACAAAATTGGAAGTCCTTCCCCACAATCCCTCCCTGCATGATTCGGAAACCGGAGTCAATCAAGGCATGCACGATCTCCCTTCCCCGTGCGACCACAATGTCTCGCAGCGCCGCCGCCTCGCCGTGCGTTCTCCCCTCCCCATGCGACCGCAGCACGACGTCGTCGCCTCGACGCTGCCGGTCGTGCCACCGCCTCGACGCCGACGAGTACCCCTTCCATCGCCAACACTGGCAGGTCGTGCACCAGCCGAGCGCCGCCCCTGCCCCCAGCAGCGCTGTGGGACGCTGTCCACGCTCCTACCGGGGCCGAGATGCCGCCACTCCGCCCTCTCCGGTTCACCTCCAAAACGCGCTCCGCCTCTTCTCAGATAGACATGGCGCTGGCGTCTTAAATCGGGCGAGCGTGGATGGCAGCGATCTGGTAACCCATGTTGTACTTTATATTCCTTTCCACGATGCAACTAAAATAATATTTTATATCCAAAGAGAAATATCCGATATCCATTTGTTTCATAAGCCGATAAATCCACAAATAAGGTGGTCAACCCTAAGTTAACATCGTTCTTGAGATGACATCTCCCATAACTAAGCCAGAAAATTCAGCGGGAAACATATTAAAATTCTCACCAAATAGCCACATTTGTAGAGTTCCCCCAATGCATCTTAATACAAACCGTAAATTTCACCTGTGTAAGCCAATTGCTAGCTCAAGTAAAGTTCACCTGTGTTGCTGTGTCTATGCATTGTGCTGCTATATATAGTGGCAAGGAAACCGGTGAATTTGGTATTTATTCATATCTTTGATGTTACTGTATAGATATAAAAAGATCTACATTCAGATCAGCACACGGAAGTCATTGCCTAAAATTAAAATTCAGATCAGCAAAACAATTGCAATTTTTAGTATTTAGATTACCAAAAAAATGTTGCAACCCCTTGGCCATGGTGATTAGTTGATTTCTAATTGTTCCTATCCTAGCTTCCATTTTCTAATTTTGTAAGTAATTAGTTAATTGATTTCTGCTCCTATTGTCTGCTGGTTGATTGACCATTATTCATTCAATTATTGTAGGAGGTCATCATTACACTGCATATTTTGCGCGTCTGAATTTACTTTGCATCATGATAGGTGAAGATTAAATTTTCTAAGATATGAAAACTTATAACTGTCGTCACACATCTGTTGTATCTTGTATGTTCATGGGCCTTAGAGGATTTGTTTCATTGTGTGCACTTTGTTAGTCAGAAGAAGAAAGGAAACACCAGAATCCGCTTCGCCTATTGTCTCTCATGGTGTGCACTGTCTGGTGATGAATGCTGATTTTTTATCATGTGTGATGATTGTTGTTTTTTTCATTTGATCGGGTCAATGCTATATCTGAAAATTTAATGATCCTAGCAGACGTGTGAAAAAGGTTTCCAATTAAGTCTGCAATAAGGGGAAACTGCTGTATTACAACATCATGACAAATCTGATTATATTAAGTTTGAGAGATATCTGATGGCCACTATATGTTGGTACCAAGTGGTTGTTGACCTGTGAACTCAGGTTTGGATCTCAACCTCAAGTTAGTATCATTTTTGGAACTCACCAGAGTTATTATTTTGATTTAGTACAGTGGATTGGATTTTTTGCGGGCTTTTGAGCTCGATGTGCGCCTCATGTAGTAGTTCATATGGTCACACATGGCATTTTGATCTCTTTAGTTTCTGGATGTGGTGCTCAAAAGCTATATGTTTTTTTTTGAAAAAAAGAATCAGTGACCTTCCCATGAATCTAATCCGTGTCGATTGTGATGCGGTGGAGACACAACATGGCCTTTGCTATATGATCCAGAAAGAGGAGACATGAGCTTATCAAGACAGGTTAATTCTCAAACCATGTAAATATTTCATGGATATGTGCCCATTCTTTTCTTGAAGCAGTGTGCTTGCATGTTTATACATGTTTTTAGAAAACTGCACTTTTTCAAATTTGATAGAATTAGCTTTGAACTTAATGTAGGCCGTAGCATTAGAACAATTGGAGTGCAGTAAAACACAAATATTTTACCTCCCATATTTGACAAAGTGATTCATCTAACTCCAAAAACCAGCCTGACCATGGATTCCTATATTTCTGATGGTCTACAACTATTCAATGAGACTGAGAGTAGATCAGTTTCTTTAACTGTTCTGTGTCAGCCATCTCGAATATCACTAAGACACCAGTGGAGGTGGCGAGTCATCCGGGAGGCATGGGCGGCGTAGGTGTCTGTGCGCGGCATCCCAGACATTTTTCCTGACTGACGGAAGTAGTCTCTGTTATGGACGTGGATGGGCTGAGGGGAATTGACGAGGAAGAAGGGACTGGGCGCCTGCTACAGTACCCGCGGCGCTACAGTACCCGCGGGTACTGTTCACGAGATGGCGGCGGCTAGGGTTTGAGGCGGGGAACGCCGGCCGCGGGGCTTCACGGCCGGCAAGAGAGAAGGGTTTTCCTTCTTAATCTCTTGTTTGATTATAGATCAATACATCTCCTCTCATTATATAGAGAGGTTTGACTTGGCCCCTAAGTAATCCACTAATTAACCCTAATGGGCTAAGGCCCAATAGGCTCTTGACTCCTCTAACACTACTCCCCACCGGACATGCAGCTCGGCCCCTCGAGGTGCAACCTAACAATGACACTAGCGATGACACTAGACACTAACTTAACACCTAAGAACAAGCCTTTTTTACATCTCGGTTTATCTTATTGACCAAAAATAAATTGCAACTCTTTAATTTCGACACTGAAGATAAGGCGGACCACCTCTGCGTGTTGGATTCAGACGTGCGTGTGTAGCCGCTGGATCCCATGGAGACCATCGGAACGAGAGGGTTGCACGGGAACGGCCGCTCGGGACTAGTCGTAACGAATCGGCGGAGACGACCTCGCGGCGGCCGACAACGAAACGTGGTAGCGCTAGGTCGCGCGCCCCCGCGGTGGTGAAGAGTAGCCCGCTTTCACGTAATCGAGGGAGTGGGCCGCTGAAAAACAACCCGCCGCACTGAAGCGCCTCGTGGGCCGGGGCGCGGGTTGTGGGTAGCCATCCGACGGCGCGAGGTCGCGCCCACCTTTGCCGAGGTTGATCGCGCCGTCAAGGCCGCCTCTCATGTATCGGCCGGCGATCTCCCCGCGACCCGACGACGCGCTTAGGAGGCCGCTACGCGCCGGCCTGCCTCGCAGCCGCGCCGCCGCAGACCGCACGACTCTCGTGTAAGCGCCCATCCGCAATCAGCTTTGCCGCAGCGGCGCCTCCGATCGGGGGAAGACGGAACGCCGCGCGTGAAGATGGAGGCCGCCATGTTGCAGGCGGCGATCCGATCGGCAGGGAGGACACGGCGCCCGCTTGAAGATGGAGTGGTGCCCCCGGCGCACCATGAGGCAGCGCGGCGCCGGGCCGCAGAATCGCCCATCGGGGCAATCGGACCCTACGAACGACGGCGAAGGCCGTGGAAGCAGTTTGGCGCGCCGTCGCGACGCCTCCAATCCGCGTTGAACGCCTTCAAATCCGACTCCATCTTCGCCGCCATGGCGAGGATCTGGTCCGGCAGACTCCTTGCATCGTGCCTCTTGTGCGGCGTCCATAGCGCACCACCCAGCTCCTTGCTTCCTTCGTAGAATCCATGGCAGCGAGAGCCCACGGATCGCGGCTTTGGTACCAAATTGTTATGGACGTGGATGGGTGAGGGAATTGATGAGGAAGAAGGGACTGGGCGCCTGCTACAGTACCGCGGCGCTATTGTACCCCCGCGGGTACTGTTCACGAGATGGCGGCGGCTAGGGTTTGAGGCGGTGGGAACGCCGGCCGCGGGGCTCTGCCCACGGCCGGCAAGAGAGAAGGGTTTTCCTTCTTAATCTCTTGTTTGATTATAGATCAATACATCTCCTCTCATTATATAGAGAGGTTTGACTTGGCCCCTAAGTAATCCACTAATTAACCCTAATGGGCTAAGGCCCAATAGGCTCTTGACTCCTCTAACAGTCTCCATGTACATGTAGAGTCTACTTGAAATAGCCATGCAGTAGAAAGTGGTTGCTTATTTGTACAAAATCTACTGGATTCTATAAAGTGATGCTTTTCAACATTTTAGTTTCCATATTTTTAGTGTCTACTAGATTAGAAGGTAGTGTCTTATGACCGTACACCTAATATTTTTTCTCAAATGGTCATCGATTGCTGGATCTATCAAATGAAGTAGCTAGCAAATGCATTGGGATGGTTTCATTTCTACCTTTCCTGTCCAACGCAAGAAATATATATAAGCCAATAGGTTTACATTATTTTTTCTATGATTTGGCAATGCAGAGATCATAAGAAGCATAGATAAAAAAGCTGCTTGAGCTCATGCTAGATTTTTCAGCGATGATGATGATGATGCCATCCTAATTTTCAGTTGTACAAAGGACCACATAACCTAATCAGTTACTGCCTGCAACCTTGTAGTATTATTCTGCTACTTTCTATGATTGCTTTGTTTTGTTTATTACAAAGTGTACGAGTCTCTGATCGTTATGCTATTGGCGGTTCTCCTTTTTGATAGCTCATATGCCATACTAACTATGAAGTGCTTTCGCTCTAGAACTGGTGTCAGTTCCTATTTTTCCAAAACATGCACTATCGTGGCATGCATGCTATAATTCTACAGGGTATTGTATCGCTTCATAGCTGGATTGGATGAAAATATTGATAAAACCATGGATCCATGCACTAAGGTTGCAACACCTCTAGAAACCTTTACAAGCTCTGGTGTTTCTACACCTGTTTTATTTACCACATCAAGCACCATTCTTGTGCCTGGAAGCCTTTGAGAATTTGGGAGTATATCCTGAGATTGACCAGCGATGAGATAGTCTTAGCATTGGTTTTCTTCAGTAGTGATGCAACCCAGTTGTCCAAAAAAAAAAATCAAAACAAGTGCACATTTTGGGATTCCTTTTACACGACCCTATATCCCTATATGCCATTTTTATTGGTAATCGTTCTTTTAACTATCTCTTTCATGTGCACTCAGTTTCAGGTCAAGGAAACAACAGACAACATTGGGGTTTCAGTTACAGTTAGCCAAGTAATTGGAAGCCATCCACCAAGCACAACAACGCCAGTTACATTGTATCCTCTTGGTGGGAGAAAAGATTTGCAACCAACTTTGCAGTGGACGAGGATGCAATCCTTATCAATTGCGCTCTGGAGCTGTGCTTTAGAACAGTAAATGTTGTGCTCTCTGGATCCTTGAAGTGTTTTTTTGTTGACTGCTGGATCTTTGATGTTCTGAATTTGTAATTACACTACTTGGAATAGAACATATATCACATTATCTTATAGCTACACACTACCTGAAATAGAACACGCATCTTAGTACATGGAAGAAATCAATTTTGGACAAAGGCAAGGTCTGGTTTGGTGTCTTACTTGTGAATACATACAATTGACATGTCTTGGTCAATCTGATATATTTGTCTTATAGGTTGCGTTGTCAACCACAGATATATCAGCATCAAGACTTAGTATACTACCTGGAACTAATGCACAAATCAACTAAGGCACTTTGTGATTTGAAATTACTTTTTGCTCATGGATGTAAGGTATGGCATATTTGTAATAACTGTACCATGTTATTATTGTAAATGTTATGTGCTAACTTTTTATGAGTACCGTGTTATTTACGGTTTGTATTAAGATGCATTGGGGAACTCTACAAATGTGGCTATTTGGTGAGAATTTTAATATGTTTCCCGCTGAATTTTCTGGCTTAGTTATGGGAGATGTCATCTCAAGAACAATGTTAACTCAGGGTTGACCACCTTATTTGTGGATTTATCGGCTTATGAAACAAATGGATATCGGAAATTTCTCTTTGGATATAAAATATTAATGTAGTTGCATCGTTGAAAGGAATATAAAGTAGAGTTTGTGAGCTTGCGACGCACTTTACGTAACTGTGTTAATTTCATGAAATTTGTCTTTTTATATTAAATGTCACTTTAATATAGGTATTTAATGTCATGTTATTATTGTTATCTTATTATGCGATTTGTGTGTTTTTAAACAAAATTTAGCTATCCCGTAGTAACGCATACGAGCACGACACTAATTTATTAGAAAACTATTTCTATTCATCTCTCATCAAGTGGAGGATCCTTGGATATGTTTTGTTTCTCATAGGACCACTAACCAAAATATCACCACTAATTAATTTCTAATGAATAAAACAATAAAAAGAACAACCGGAGATAAAAAAAATACAAACGGAGATTTTTTTAAACGGAGATAAGAAAGAAAAGGATTACTCCAAACAAGGCCGCTTCTCAACCGGGCCTGTCCTAGTGAGACAAATGGGCCCAACTGGGCTGCTTCGCACGAAGAAATGGACGCTGGCAGCCTCACTCTATCACAGCCGTCGGATCAGCCCACCAGTGCCTGTGAATAAACCCTAACCCTCGGCCGATGCGCCGGCCCCTATATAAACCCGACACCCTAGGTTTTCCACCTCTCCCTTGATACCCATCCAGCAGAGCGGCGGCGCAGGCGTACCAGGAGGAGGCGGCGAAGGAGAAGCAGCGGAGCCGAGCCACCGCCGCCACCATGGGTGAGATCCCACTTCCCTCCCTTAGGGCACCTCCAGTGTGTATCGAACCGTGCTCTGAGAGAGAAAATCGATTTTCACGATGGTTCGACGTCTCCAGTGTCAATCGAACCGAGCACTGACAATCTCTCTCCACCTTTCCCCATTCTATCTCAATCCTCTTCGTCGGGACGGGGAGGGCGCGCTCGCCGGCGGAAATCGGCGCGAACCTGCGCGCGGGGCTCGCCCGCGGCCTGGGGCCTCGCCGGGTCGGGAGCAGGGGGCGCGCCGCGTCGGACGGGAGTGGAGGGCAGCTAGTCGGGCGGAGCAGGGGGGGCGGCGCGTCGGGCGGAGCTGGGGCGGCGCGTCGGGCGGAGCTGGGGCGGCGCGTCGGGCGGAGCTGGGGCGGCACGTCGGGCGGAGCAAGGGGCCGCGCGTCCGGCGGGAGCAGGGGCCGGCTCGTCGGGTCGCCTCCACCCCGGCGGTCGGACGAGGAGCACGGGCGCGCAGGGGCCCTCCATGACCTGCCACTCCTCCCATTGTTTATTCTCTCGGTTCGAACCATATCGGAGATGCGAACGCAGTGTGGAAGCGAACCATGGTTCGGTTCTCTGCAACACTGGAGGTGCTCGCTTGTTGACATAGTAGCCGCGGTGGTGCTCTTAGGCTTGTTGACATAGTAGCCGCGGTGCTTCTCTGGGTTGAGCGATTCTGTCTCGGTGGTTCTCCTGTTTGAGCGGTGTTAATGTATACCTTGTCGGTTGATTTGGATGTGTTTGTGCAGGTATCTCGCGTGACTCGATGCACAAGCGCCGGGCCACCGGTGGAAAGCAGAAGGCCTGGAGGAAGAAGCGAAAGTAAAGACTGTTTCTCATCCCTTTTGATATGATTCATGTAGATGTGCTTTGGGTTTGTAGTTTACACTGCTGCTTCATTAGATCCAGCGGTCCATCATAGTTTACTTTGATCTTGAAATGGTTACGGTGCTATTAATTGATTTGAGTTCTATCGCGCAATGCTTTTGTTTCTCTCCATGTCATTAGGTGACCTCCAGTGAGATATGCTTTTGATCCTTTAGATGACACTCCTTTAGTAGTCTTTTCTTGGTTGGATTGTTGTCTAAAATATTACCTGTGTCTGTTATATCGTTTGCCATGACGATTTCAATGAAATCACAGTTTAACACTGTATTAGTAATTTTGTTTGTCGATTCAGTGTCTAGTTTCAATTTTGTTGAAGGTGACCAACTGAGCTTCTCGGAATTGTTTAGGTGTTATGTGGTGGAATTATCATATCTGTAATCATCTTTCAGAATAGTCACTTTGATCTTAATTATGAATAATATCATAGCATCTATTTGTATTGCACATTTGTACTTTATTTTTGAGGCATCACCAAAATTGTAGTTTGCTAGTTCTTGAACTGGTGCCATCAGCTTCTTTACAAGTATTACTGTAAAATATATGTTTATTGAAGTGGGTTCAGTGTACTATTTGAGGACTTCTATCAGAGATTTATTTTGTTTGCCAATTCTTTTTTAGGTATGAGCTTGGGCGCCAGCCAGCCAACACCAAGCTGTCAAGCAACAAGACAGTGAGGAGGGTTCGTGTCCGTGGAGGTAATGTGAAGTGGAGGGCTCTTCGCCTGGATACTGGTAACTACTCATGGGGAAGTGAAGCTGTTACTCGCAAGACGCGTATCCTTGATGTGGTCTACAATGCATCAAACAATGAGCTTGTGAGGACTCAAACCCTTGTGAAGAGTGCCATAGTGCAAGTTGATGCTGCCCCGTTCAAGCAGTGGTACCTCACTCACTATGGACTTGACATCGGTAGGAAGAAGAAGGCTCCTGCTGCAAAGAAGGAAGCTGCTGAGGTATTATTTCTTGCAAGAGTCTCACTAGGGATTTGATTCATCATGTTCTGGCATATATCAGCTTTTTAAATAATAGATTGGATTCATAGTTCATACATCATGTTTATGTTAGAAACACAGCCTACACTTGTGTCTTGCAAATTCTTGGAAAACTCTAATTTTCTTATCCATGTTTCACATTCGAATAGCTTGTTTCTGCACTTGCTTGTTTTAGATTTCTGTAAGGAAAATCTAAGTTAATGGTTTTTGTCAATATGCTTTATTTGAAGTAATTTCAGAAAGCTGAGGTCAATAGTTAGTTAGTTTTCTATCTATATTTTATGGTATGTTTCCTATGGTGGATAATTTGTTTGAGATATATTCATCCAGGGACAAGAGGGTGAGGCAGCAGCTGAGGACACAAAGAAGAGCAACCATGTCCAGAGGAAGCTTGAGAAGCGTAAGGAGGGACACAAGCTAGACCCTCACATTGAAGAACAATTTGGTGGTGGAAGGTTGCTGGCTTGCATTTCTTCCCGCCCTGGACAGTGTGGCCGAGCTGATGGGTAAGAACTGGAGGCCTTCCACCTATTTATAGCTTATATCTGTTTCATTGGAGGAGCTTATCTGTTTGTATGCCAAAAACTTTTGTAGTTTAGTGTTTATACCCTATTTATGATACAATCATGGATGAATCTAGATTGATTCTCTTATTTTGTCAAGTATAATAGTTTCTTACCATACACCTTTTTGTATAACAGGTACATCCTTGAGGGTAAAGAGCTTGAGTTCTACATGAAGAAGCTCCAGCGCAAGAAGGGCAAGGGTGCTGCAGCTTAGAGCTTTCTCATGGATGGTCCTCTGCTGAAATATGTGGCCTATTAAATAGTTACTGTGGCTTTTTTGTTAGTCGTCTCAAGTTAAGTGCAATGTTTTGCAGACTTGATGAGAACACTGTTTTCCGAAAATGAATCAACTCTATCTAGCTCGTGAGAATTGAGATTTTCCAGTTGTATTGCCGTGATATTTATTGTCCCTGTTTACTTTTTGTCGTGATGTTCGTTTTCCCAGTTTATTACCGCAACAGTTCCTGTTTGAGCAGGTTTGGTTTTGCGATTAGATTGTTGTGATGGTATATCCGAATTTTAAATTTTTACATGTGCTTCATGAAACGAATTTCCTTTTCTAGTACGATATGCGACAGGTGCTGCTATATGTTCCTAAGATTGAACTTGTTTATATAATTTTAAAACAGAAAATAAAACGTTTTTAGTGATGTTGACTCCCTTGAAGTCGGGTCTCAATTTTCGAAACAAGTGTGGTGACCATAATAATAAATTGGTTATGTTACTTTTGAAGAGTGTATTTTGCCTCCTTGTGCACATTCTTTCTGGGACTGACTCACATCAGTCCTAGTGAGATGTAACTCTGCAGCAATAACCAGCGTTCCTGTTCGTGGGCAATGTTTTTGTATCCTGTTAGCATCCGGATCTGGTAGATGCAATTCTGTTTCCCAAAGCTTTGGCATCTAGGG
Source organism: Hyparrhenia diplandra (assembly GCA_015847255.1). Lineage (NCBI taxonomy): Eukaryota > Viridiplantae > Streptophyta > Magnoliopsida > Poales > Poaceae > Hyparrhenia > Hyparrhenia diplandra. The sequence goes on from JADLZK010009803.1 coordinate 56,627, forward strand.
CGCTTGGTTGCCCTCCAAAACTTGTCCAACTAAAATTGAAGATTCTTAAATCGATGACGTTTAATTGGTTTCTACCCAAAGTTCGACAACCCCAATGGTTCTAAATCAAACCGTGGTAAGTTTTTTGCCAACTAATCTAATCTATGTCAATACTTTTACCAACTAAACTAATCTAATCCATGTCAATTTTGCAAAGTTTTTCATTAAATAAAGTCTTATACCAAAATTTTTCTTAAGGCCAAGAACTAAAATTTGGCGTCTTGCCTAGTTTTGGGCCGGCCATAGTTTTTGACGTGGTAAATTTTGGATTGCAACCCCCTAGTACCAAAATGTTAGTTACTCCGATCACTGGCTCTTGCCTTCTTGTGGACATGACAGTGGCGACCTTTTGGGCCAACCGTTGCTTGTCATGGGCGAGCCTATGTACGGCCTGTTTGGGAGATTGATCGACGCCCCGAGTCCAACATCGCTCTCTGGGAGAGGACATCGGCATCCTGCAGCTCGCGCACGCGCACCACGTTCTTCTATCTTCTTCGCCCCCAGCCCCACCGCTCCGGCTCGGACTACTACTACCACCGCCCCACACCTCCCGTCGCGCCGGCGCGCATCCGCCTCCCGCCCTGCCCTGCCTCCCACGCCGCCTCGCCTCTCATCGCCGCCTCGTCTTCCTCTGTTGTTCCTGGACGCCGGCTACGCACGTGTGGAGGGAGGAGGAGACGCAGCGCGTGGATCCAGGGGCAGCGCAGCGGCGTCCATCCCGCGTGAGAAGGGAGAAGGAGCGGTGAGATATACTATCTTCCTCGCAGCACCGGCATCCCGCCCGCGCTCGGCAGGCGACGGCGGTGGGGGAAGTCCCAGGCTCGGCGGCTCCCCTCCTGCCCCTCGCCAAGGCGAGAGCCAGCAGCCGCTGCTCCACCACCACCAAGGCGGTCGCTCCCACTTTGGGAGCGCTTATGCCCCAAAGCGCTTAGTGCTGAAGCGGTGCCGCTTTTTGGAACCTTGTATTAGCCAGATAACTATTATCAGCCAGTGAATCCAAACAGGGCCTTAGATAGAAAGCAGCGGTTAAATGTTATTTTATCGTTTCCTAAAAAATGTTATTTTTTACAACATGCGAGCTATAATCAGGAAATGAGGGAATATAATTTTAGTTTTGTGGTATTATTGTCATATTCTCATTATTTGTTCGATATTGATGCTTATTTTACCTTATTACCAGATTAATGATGTAAATTGTACCAATGGATTAATAATGCTAGTTATTTAAAATAAAAGTTGGACATGACTGAATGGATTGCTGTAATCATGTAGTAATGAAAACAAATATAATATTTTGATTATGTAAAATTCAATATCACCATGATAACTCCTAGATTCTATCTAGAGATATCATATATTTAGAAAAAAGTGAAAATGACTAAACCATGTCATTACATTGAATGATTCTAATTTCCCCTTGTTTTATCTGGCCGGAATTGATACAATTATGTTACATATAAGAACCATTTACGTTACCTAATATTCCCACCTTTTCTTTTGTGTATTGTGATTAGGAATTAAAATTTGAAAAATGTCAAACTTTATGACTTTTAACTAGCACTCAGACAAATTTATATGCATGTTATGTTAGTATCTAAAGGTTGTACTTAAAATTTGTACTTACATATCTTCAATATTATGTTGATTTTGTAACAATTGATAATGTATTCTATTTAATGGTCAAAGTTTACTACTGTAGACTTTCAAATCTTAATAGGATTCATACATAATTAAAAGGATGGAGAACTTAACAGCAATAGTGACCAAACTGACCAAATCATGAGCAGATGTAGGGTCTCATGAGTATAACATCCAAATCTTGGGAGCTTTACGACACACTGTGAAAGTTTAGGTACTGCAATTTTTGTACCTAGCCATTGAAATTAACACTGCCATTGTGATTGATCATGCTAAGTTGCTAAATATCGTTCAGATAAACAAAACTTTATCATCATTTCTTGTACTTATTTTTTTTGTTGTCTTACGATGATTATCTACTGTCAGTTTTATGAGATGACTAGTTACTTTAGTTTGTGCAGCTGGATAGAAAAATCTTTCAGTGTGTTCCACTATTTAGTCGTTCATTCTTCTTTTATATTGAGTTGAAAATGTAACCTATATATTGTCCTGTTTTAGGTGCTCAATAAATTAGGATTGAAGCGAGATTAGGGAGTTATTCAAACTCGTCTTCCAGTTAAATGACCAAATGACCTGTATAATGTCAGCAAGCAGGCAAAATAAGCGACAGACAAATTGTACCAACTCAGAGCAGTGCAGGCCAGGGAAGAAAACAAAATCTGACTCATCTCATTGTCTAGTAAGTTTAAAGCCTCATATCGGTCTTAAATGGGACCAATATCTGAGGAAAGTTGTGCCAGAGAAGGAACAAGTTGGAATTTTGTGGTCAGACATGTCCCCTTTCATAGAAAGCCAGAAATATTGTTCAGGCCTTGCTGATGTTACATATGTTCCTCCAGAGACTTTCTCTCTCAAGAGCTTGAGAGGTGTGCTATCCTATGAGGTATACCTTCTTATCTACAATATTAACTTCTCAGTTTATTTACTATGATCTGTTTTCATTTATCTTCTACAATTGCCTTGACTTGTTAAATTCATTATTTTGATAGCTTTAGCCTGCTATTTTGTGCTATTCTTTTAAACATCAACAAACTTTGTCCTTGATATAGGTATGGTCTACATCTCTTACAGAAGCTGAGAGAAAATTTCTCATACAATTTCTTCCAAGTGAGACTGATGCAGAAGAAAATGTATATTCATTGCTTACAGGAAAAATCATCACTTTGGAAACCCTTTCCTCAGCTGGCAAGTTCTCTGATTTGCTTCCTGTGGACCATTTTATTTTGCATTTCTAGGATTGTAGAGGCATACAGTTGTGCCTTCTGTTTTCTCTGTTGTGGCTATAATTTGTTGTGAGCTAGTTGTATTATTTCTAGGGATGAAACGTGGGCCAGATATTCTCGTCTGGTTGTACTGTTTAATTCTGTCTGTATCTGAGCCTAGATATTCAATGTCAGATCCCATCCACATCCGAATTCGGATATTCAATGTCCCCAGATCCGAATCTGAATATGTGATATAGGTACATAGTATTTTATCAGTATCCGACTGTCTCTCAGAGCCAAACTACCTGTTCGTATTTGTATCTGACACACCTGACAATATGCGTAACCAATTTAGGATCGGGAAAAAAAGGCTATCTGTATTTGTACCCATATAGATCTGTTTCTATTAGATCCGTTTTCATCCTCCCAATCCAGTTTATGTGAAAAGTACCTACTATGGTTTTGAAATAGGTACATGTATCTTATTTGCTCCCACAGTTTGGTTTGTCTTGGTAGAACCCAAGGAAACTAGATCTATTCGTTGTTTTTTTGGTAAGTAATAAATGCTTTATGGGTTCTGGATTTGTTGAAAATCGTGAACTTTGGATGAATTTTCAAGGATTGGCAAGGAATGGGTATTGGTGGCTTGGGGCGTTGCGCACGGAGGCTGCAGAGTTGGCTGAGGGTTTCCCTAGTTCATGCTTTACCCTTTGACGAACAAACCCTTTATATAGTGGGGGGTTGGGGAGGGGTGATCCCTAGGCTACCAATAGGTTGTATGGTTGTTCCATTTAGGTCCCCTTTGGGAGGTCAATATGTCATACATGGTGACGCCACCGTGGATCCATGGTCACTTCAGCTGCACGTGCGGGAGGAGGAGGAGGAGGAGGGGGTTGGGTGGGGGGATATGCACTTAGCCCCTTGATGTTTGCCTATTTTTATTTTCATCCCTCCATTCTGTCCCAAATATTACTGCTGCTCTTGCCGCCTAAGCACCTTGAGCTCGCCAGCTCGGTGGTTACACCAATCTTGACCCTGTTGCGGAAGGTGAAGATAGAGCATGCACAGAACCATTAGGGTGATGTGGTCCCCATGGCAAGCTTGGGGCAGATCCTTCACTCTGCACCAACCGGGATCATCCACACCAAATGGGGGAGATGATTTGTGAGACAGGATGGAGGGATGGAAATGAAAACAGGATAAGCTTGGGAGGCTAACTGTATATTTCTAGGAGCTCCCTCCCTCATGTGTATCTCAAGTGACCGGGAACCCATATTGGCATCGCCATGCAGGACGAATTGGCCTCCTGAGTGGTATGGACCTAGTGCGCACAAGTAAAAAACATAAGTTGTTCAGGAATGTAATTTTTAACTCTTGAATTTAATTGAATGTCCTGAAAATACCTTAATAACCTCATGAGTCCTATCTATCTTATTGTCCAAGCAGTCATTCCCCAGGGGATTCGGGGCTGTTGCTATAGTGCCAGAATTGACTGTAATATGTGCCAGTGCTATTGGACAGTGCACAGGGGCCTCTCTGGGGCCTAGGCTGCCTGCGGGGCCTACTTGTCCATGAACCTAAGAAAATATACTTGCACTGCTACACATCCAACAACAGCTTTTATAGGACAATTAGCAACTTCCGAATCTTCTCAGATCAAACATCAAAGCGACTGATGCTTTTACATAACATTCCGTGGGCACTGATCATTTGGCCACTCAATTTCAAACTGATATATTGCCATTATCCTATGTTGAGGTTCATACCTATTATATGCACATCAGTGCACTCATTCTGTTTATCCTTAAATAATGTTGCACTAGAATATACCATACTGGAACCTTTTCTTTAGACCTGCTCTTGTACCCCTAAAATTGCCCGCTGAACTTTCCATCAGTTTGTCTGTGGTTCGGTTTTTTTACCTCGTGCTATATTTTTTAGATCATTGATTAAATTTTGAACTATAGGTCATCTTCTCTTTGCTATGGAGATATTCATCCTGATGCACTACTTAATAAGGAGAAGCACATAAAAAAGGATGAGAAGGCATATCATGTTAACTTGCTTAATTACCATTCCAAGTATGCCCAAAACCCGAGCAAGTCTATTATAGGTTTGCTATCTAAGATGATCTCGATATTAATTGTAAAATGACTGCAGCATGGTTGAAACCTTGAAGAATTGGAGGAACAGATGGCTAAGTTGCGGTGATACAGAGAATTTCTTCAGGTTGGGCTTGCTTAAATTAGTTCTTTCTTGACTCTTGGGTGATTCAATGATTTATTTACTTGCTCTGCTCTGGTTTTCCTTCATATAGGGTTGAATTAGTTACATAATTTGCTTCATTTTGTCCAATTCATTCACATTTCAAATCTGCTAGTGTATATGCTTACCCAAGCTGGCTCTGTCTGTAGTCTAAACTATTAAACCCTTCTGAACCCTTCCTTGCAATACTAATACTCGTGCAATTAATGAGAATTATTACTGTTTATTGTTTTTTCTGATGTGCATGTGCCCTTGTTGGCTAGTCTACCACGGTATTGCCTATGACCTGTATGTAAGATCAACATTTTATCTTTTACCTGTTTGTTTCTCCAAGAGTTTCAGATGGTTGGACCATCGAGTTGGAATATGCATTTGTTAAGAAATCTGTTTAGAAAAGTTTGTGCTGGTTGGCACAATGGCACATGGCAAGTAGACTCACCTTGGAGCCATGGGTGTATAGTGTTCAAGTGCTAAATTGTTTCATGTTTCAGTTTTCTGGCAGTTCGTATGGACAATTTAACTGATTTCTCTGTAAGCACTAAAGAATTTAATTTTATCATGTAATATCTGACCTTATAGGGTACTTTTTACTTTATGGTTGTATATTTTTTTCAACTTCAAGGAGAATATCTAGTATAAACCCAGTGTTGCTTGTGGTGCAAAACTGCAAAACTTACAACACTATGCTTCTATACTGCATTCTGAAGAGCAAACTCAATTCAAGACGAGAACAATGAATTTCTGTAAAACTTACTAATTGTAAACCGTTGTTTGTTATGCTTTTTCAGGGATAACCCTGGTAATCAGATGCAAGGAGTTATGCAGCTGAAAGCTACTAAGGGTGGAATGCCCATGAAGGTTGCACAAAAGAATTGATGTTTCAAAGTTTATGTCATACATCAAGGTAAGATAGCTATCTCATATCAAGGGTAACAGTGACTTTTGCTCAGCTTTGGTCACGGAGCTTCTTTAAGAAAAAGTCATCTAGAGTATAGATTTGCATTTATTCCTGCAATTTAGTGTGGCTGCCAAGTAGAAGGTACAAATTAGGTCCTCTGTGTGTGTATTTGCTCTCCTTCTCCGCATAGTTTTAAATTATTTTTGAAATGTGGTATGCTGAACTGGAAAAAGAGAGATTTGTATTCAGTCCATGTTTTCAGCTTCATACGCTGCTTGTACTCAGTCCATGTCTCACAATGTGCTATCAGCTGATTGAGTGTGCACTCCATGGATCGTCTCACTTATAAATCCTGTTCTTTTCCATAGATCCTATTCTTTTTCCAACCTGTGACTTTCTTACTTCGCCGTTACCTTCTTTTGTAATTGTTTTGTGAAGAACAATCTGAAGGGATGTGCTAATGTGCTAATGATGTAGAACTGAGTCAGAATTTCCTAAACCCGTCTGCGTAATTTTTTATCATGTGACTCTAGTCTACGAAACTGATTTATCAGCAGTGGCTGGACTGTTCATGACAGCTTTTTATGCCTCACTTTTACTTTGGTGTCCTCACCTCAGTCCAAATTACATGATACTTTTGACTTTTCAGGTTCTTAAAATTCACCTTTCACCACAGACATTGACAAAGCTTATATTAAAATAAATTGCAAAAATACTCCATTAGGATGCCAAAACACCATTAGGATGTCCCCAACTTGCTTGGGCCTCAAAGGCTTTGTTGTATTTGTTGTTGTTGTTGTACTCCATTAGGATGCTTAGCAACACCTATTTCTACAATGGTTGTGATGCATTTACTGAATGTTGTGGTGCCTTTGCTTTTGTAACCTTTTCAGGTTAGTAGGACACAGCTCAACCATGTAAAGAGACTGAAGCAATCTGGGGATGGTATTCAGACCAAGCATGTTTCACGTGTAATTGGTGGCCTTGATAAATCTGATGTAAAACCATATGGAGCTTTACTAGAGGATGAACAGAGGAGACTGCGTGAACATTGGTCAGTAACACGCTTACTTTAGTATACCTTTTCGTAGATCGTATTTCTTATGAGGAACTACTTACATGACAGGTTGGAAATGTCTTGCAATGATTTACCTGCTTCCTTCGAGGTTTTAAGGGAAAGGAAGGTACTGATGGAGAAGTCAAGAAAGTTATTAGGCCTTGAGCTTGAACAGAAGAATATATCTGTCTTGAGAAAGGTTCGCTGTGACTTGCCCTTCGATTCTTTTTCTTAAGTCCTCTATTTTTGTCCTGAGGGAAGTCATTTACTTGAATGTATAAAAAGTACAGTGGATGATACCTTTTACAATGTATCATAGCATTCACCACTATAGATGAGAATACCTGACTATAAAGATACTGAATTTGTAATAGAGGCATCTAGCATGAAAGCTGTAGGTAGTATTTCATTATGAATGGTGAATTACTCTGCAGTGTTATCTTGTTTGTATAAGCTAATTATATTGTCACATTCCTTTTTGTAATCTTCATAATGAAAATAAATTCCTATAACAAAACAATCTTAATTTGTTTTTAATACCCAATAGATGATTATGGTTTATTTATGTTTGTTTATGATGAGAAGGCAGACCAGTTAACAGACAAAACAAAAGGGCTAGGACAACCTGGTGTTATTGAAAATGATGGTACCCCAGTTTTTCAAAATGACCTGGTAGAATGCTCACCTCAAAGTAAATTGCAAGGTGGGCATGATCAGAGTACACCTCTTCAAGATCAGGATGATGAGCAGTCTGTTTACCATATTCACTGTATGAATGTAAAAAATCATGATCTCATGGTAATCAGGGGTATAGACAGAACTACTCAGAGTGAGCAAAAATCTGATGTGCCGGATCAAAATTGTAATGGTGTCAGCTGCCTAGATAAAGGCATTTGCTGCTGTGCCAACAACCCTGATAAGCAGAGTGAAGTTCTCATGGTCATTGACAATTCTGACTGCAAAAATATGCAACTAGAAGATTTTGAAGGAGTTTCTTACAAAGGTCCATCAGTTCATGCTTATGAGCAAGATCAGAACTTGGAAAGCATCAGGCATGCTGTTGTCAACCACAATTGTCACCCGTGTCCAAATATTTCTTCAGAAATGAGTCATCCAAAGATGAACACTGTAATTGACCAAGAGGAGACTGAGAATGTTATGATACCATGGTGCAGTTCTTCACAACTACCTAAGTCCTCTGGAGAACAGATGCATGTGGAAGATTTTCTTGATCTAAATGACCAAGCAGCAAAAGTTGAGAAAGTCAGATGGCAGTTGGCAGGCCCACTTCAGTCCCATTATCACCCTCCAGAGAATATAGAGTATAATGGCTCAGGTGCCTTGCAGGTTAAACAGCCTTATCTCTCTTCTGGACAACATAATTCTTCAGTTTACTTGAATAATGGTATTTTAAGTCAGCAGCAACCTCAACTTGCCTCGTCTGCTTTCGCAGTGGACAATCCAGCATCAGTTATTGAACCTTTTTCAAATCTGCAGAGCAATGGTCAGATCGAGATAGCAAAGGACATTGGATCAGTCCCCTATCCCTTTCGACATGCAAACAGCATGAAACAGTCAACTGGTTTTCATTGTTTGGCGAATAAATGTTTGGCTCAATCTGCTCCATTTCCCAGATTGTTGCAGGAGCACCATCAGTTAATCGATCAGACTGACGATGGCATCTATGCACAACTTCCCGAGGATTACTACACGGATGTTAGTTTTCCAACTAAAGTAAGCCTTCCAATCTATGAACAGCATTCCTATGCTGCTTTTGATTCGATGGATCATAGGTATAACTGGTTACCCGAGGGCTCTCAGTCACATAATAATAACGATAATCTGTTGGGGTTGCAGTCGGGTAACTGCGTACCGCAGACCTTACCCAGTGGAAGCAGCACGGGTGGAACTCTGTTCAGCGCCATATCCCAGTACAACCAGCCATCAGTACACATGGGACATGGTGGGTCAAGCCGCAGCCAACTCATTGAGCCGAGGAATCAATTTGGCCGGCCTCAGATTTTTCTTTCTAGCAGTGAAGACACAAATCCGACGTTTCCAGATATCATTGGCCTCGCCCAGAATATGGCCAGTGGCAGAAGCAGTCAGGTAGGACCTGTAGGCTCTCTGGATAGCTCACATTGGACAAACTTGATACAACAAAATCCTGGAATGCCATCTGACTTTACAAACAGGCCATTCCGGGGCCCTGGACCAGATAGCTCTCGGTCACCCTGGACTGGATGTACTTACAAACAGGCCATTCCCAGGTTGGAACAGGATGTTTCCCAGCATCGATGACTGCTGGCATTAGTGGTTGTGATGTTTGAATGGTGTGGTTTTGAACCACACATTCTCTAGAGCTTTCTAGCGCCAAAGGCGACGTGTCAAGGCGAGAGGCGTAGAGAACCAGCCTTCCTCTTCGCCCGCGCCCTCCGAGTTCTAGGCAGCACTCTCCCTCCCGCCTCTGGCAAGCTTGCCAGAGCGGGTTGGGAGTTGGGGGCCTTGCTCCCCGAAGATATAGTAGCTTGCCTCTAGTGTTTGTAGAGTACCTGGTTGCTGCTGTCATCGTCGTCGCCGCCGCCGCCACCGCGGTCTTGCTTGGCTTCTTCTTCGATGTCGACGTTGCTACCAAGGTTAGTGGAAATAAAAAATATAAAAAATCGCCATCTCAAGATCCCTCTCTATCCATGGCTGCTTGAGATCCACCGCCGCCGACCTCGATCTGGTCAGGTCTGAGGCTGATTTGTTGGTTGTGCTTGTGGATCTTTTTTTTTTTTTTGAGACCGCGCCGTTCTTGGCGTTTTTGGTCGCGAGAATAAAGTTCAAACAACAAGATGCCACGCGTGCCAAAGCGATTTACCGGGGTGGAACCTAACAACTCACGGGATACAATAGTAGGTGTGCTTGTGGATCTAGCCTCCTATTGGATGGATCCGGTCCGTGATGCCTGCTCTCATCTCGTACCCACCCCGGCGCGTCCTCGGTTTCCTCTAACTCCACTAGGCGTCACCTTGCAACCTTGTGCCTGCTTCCATCTGGCCACCATCGAGCATGTCTTCCCTAGATTTGAGGAAGTTGTTCTTCGATCCTCCGTCGACAGCTACAACACCATCTTTGGTTGTGCTTTGGCGGAGATGACAGACCTTGTCGGCTTCCTCAACCACTTTAACCAGACGCGATGCGTGGTCAATCTACCTTGTTTCCATGCGCCCGAGTCGCCTCTGGAGGCCTCCATTGGCGACCTTCTCGGCGTCGGCGTCGTGCTCCCCCCTTCATCGCAGTTGGAACATGTGTTCTTTGGTACACCGTGTACCTGTGCTCGTCTTGTTCCGGCCTCCTATGGCCTTGATGTAATTTGGTCCTCTATGAGGACCTTGTTGTGATTTGGCTGCCCTATGTAATATATATGTGTTTCTTGTCAGAAAAAAAAAAGAATGGTGTGGTTTCAGAAATTGCTTGTGCAACATGCCTCTCTGAACGCAGGCGCTGGGAATCTGGAGTCAAAGCTGAGGATTCCCGGTATTGCTGTTTTTCATTTTTGATAACAAGCTGTGCCCCAATTTCCATGTCTAGTCTGCCTGTGTAGCGCTTTCAGCAAAACGTGATGCTGTGCTCTTCTTAATTGTTTTGTTTGGTTTTTGGGTTGACATGCCGGTTATATATGAAGACAGAAGATGTGTACCAGTCGTGGGGACGCCATTTTAGGTGTCTAGCAGGCAATTGGAAATGTACAAGCAGGAGTAACTTTCTTTTTGGTTGGGATGCACTGGATGTCTTTATTCATGAGTAACTTGTGGCCGCATACAACAATGCATTGGATAGCAGAAACTCACGTGAATCGGAGTCCGAGGCACATACAGATTATGGTGTTCTCGTTTAATCAGGGCGTCGGACAGGGGCAGCTAAGCTGCCGTTGCTCTTATTCATTCGGTTCCTGGATACGCATCTTCTTCCCCCTGTCTCACCACCGCTACCTGCTGCCACCTTCCGTTTTGACCTCACACTTCCTAATTCTGCTGACCCGGTTGTCCTCCATCTCCGCCTTGCCTCACTGCTTGTCGGTCAACCGCTGCCTCCGCCCATCCCTCTAGGGGCGGAGCCCGGAGGACATTGGAGAGCCCCCATGCCCAATCTGAACCTTAACCCCTACCCCCCCCCACCCCACCCCCTTGCGGTTGCCGGCCTTGTTAGCTTGCGGCTCGTTCTGCCCACTCCTCGCCGCCCCTCATCTTCTGAGAAACAGAATTACACGAAAAATACTATGCAACACCCCACCATCTTTTTTTTTTTTTTACCAACAAACACGAAATTTCATTGATTAACGACACGATCTTTGTTAGAACCATTACATTGTTAATGGTTACAGTTTGGAGTGCCATAAGAAAGGGGCACCTATGTTCGTGGCTTGGGTTAACACATAACCCCGGCAAAGCCATGGAACTGGTCCTGAGTTGTGGCTAAACTCGCCTAGCAAGAGAATCGACCATCCCGATTAGCTTCTCTTGGATCCTGTGTGCGAGATTGATGTTCTGCTAGGTTGAGAAGACAAGCTCTATGTAGGGCTTGATTCTCCAATCCGGTGGGTTAGCACGGTCGGCGCTGTTGATGTGGTTTATTAGGACCTGGTTGTCTGACAGCAATGCAACCCCTTCAGTGATGTTCAACCTGCGCAAGAGTGAAGCACTTAGAGCAAGAGCCGCCCCTTCAGCCATGAGGACAGAGGGCGATTCGGCATCGTTGCTTTCATGAAAATGCTGATTGGGGGCGATGCTGAAGTGTTGACGATGAACACTCCCAAGCCTGCTCTTTGGGTTGGGCTCCAAAGCGCGTCCGGGGTAGAGACGCATCCGAGTAACACTTGAAACCATCCGGAAGAGTGGGAGAGTGAAGAAGATACCTGTCATGTGGAGAAAGACGATCCTGAAGAACTGATTGCCGATCGTCCAAGGGGAGGGATTCAATCTGTGCACCTGGTGGTCTTTCCTCATCCTCAATCAGATCTTTCCTCATCCCGAAGCCCCATCTTTGGGATCAGCCACATACTTGTAGCTCACGATTAATTTATTTAGAGATATAAATGTTGCTAATATGACCTGTAATATAGTTAAAATTACTGACACACATACGGCTAAATATTTAGGGATGGAGGGAGTACTTTCCATCAAATGTGTAACAGTTGGTTAAACTCAAGGCAGGGCTTAACATTTGTTTCCAAGATCACGATTAGTGATTAGACAAACTAACTAGGTGATTTGAGAAGACAAGAGGCTGCCGACTTTTAGTATATTGCTCTATAATCAGTGAACTAAACAACCCCTAATCATTGTGGCCTTGCATTTGCATTGCATGTGGTTGGTGGTTGGTTGGCCGACCGGCGACAATCACAAGCTCAACGCATCACACAACGCATCACACGGTCACAAAGGATATTGTTTTTTCCAATCTGAACCACGCCATAGACAAACAAGGAGTAAAAAAGTGCCGTCAACCTTTCTTGAGCACATAAGCTGTATATTATTATAGTGCTAAAATACATCCGGTCCCTTGTTTGATGCACCGACAGGTTTTGCCACAGTACCAAACATGGTGTGAGACGGTGCGAGGCAATCAGACAACCATAAGTAGAACCGTGAAAGTTCATCTTGCAAGCTCAAATGCTGTAAACAGAAACAGGCACACTTTAAAGAAGAAACATTTGCATATGCTGCTCAATTCATAGGAGTAAGACAGATTAATATGGCGCCGGTATCACAGATATGGGCAGGATCTGCCAAATTGGACAAGTGACTTGGAGGCTTGCCACAGAGACATGTAAATGTAATTGCTCTGACTGATCTCCTGTGCTCGACGCCATCTTGCTTGCTATGTACAGCAAACAGTGTCTAGTGTACAAATGTTTGTCTATAATGTCACAGACAAAAAAAGAGACAAATGTTTGTCCACAGAGAACCGTGTTCATCTACAGAGAAAACAAAAAGGGACAGTACTAATCATACTTTGATTTGATTTGATCCCGGCACGCAGCACGCCACTGACGCTCTGTAGACCATAAGGTCGTTTACACGAGGTGACAGATTAACTGCAGCATCACATACTCAATCTGGCACTGCAGCGTCACATACTCAGTCTGGCTTTATTAACATCCGGAAGGTCTGCACAACACGTCACCAGCACCACAGGAGAACCACTACTCCACATACTACTCAGTCTGGCTTTGTTTACATCCGGAAGGTCTGCACAACACGTCACCAGCACCACAGGAGAACCACTACTGATGCGGAAAGAAGATGGAGCGGAGTGCACAAGAACCCTAAGCCAGCCTTGAATCTCCTTTCCTCTTAATGAAATGCGTGCATTACAAACAGTTTCATGGAACATGCGAAGGAGACAACAGGGATGGGCAGTTCTAAAACTAGGGATTGCAAAGAGATGTGGTATTTTCAATGAACTATCAGAGGATACGACAGCCTATAAACATCAAAGAAGAGAGTTACAGGGTGATCTACCTACACTCCTCTGGGCTGCCGCAGAAACTTCATCTGTGACGCATAGCTAGCTCACGGCACTTTCATCTTTTTCATCTAGTGTTGTGAGAGGCCATCTGAGACCATTGCTAAGGGTTAGAGTCAGCTGGACAGAAGCAAAGATGGTGTTCCTTCACTTCGATGAATGAGAAGTCAGATCCATTGCATTTTGAACATCAAACAGCTGAATCCGTCGTTCCCACTACTAATCTGGAGACTGCTTGGTATAGCTGCTCCTCGTCGAAGGGTTTAGATACATATCCATCCATTCCTGATTTTATACACTCTTCATAAGTTGCCTGGATAACATCGGCTGTCATTGCCAGAACAGGCAAGCGATACTCAATAAATGTCGAGCCTTCAGTCAAATCTAACTTGTTCTTCCTTTCCTCATTAGCTTTCATCTCCATTTGCCTTATTTGTCTGGTGGCCTCAAACCTACAAAAAGTAATAATTGAGAACTGATGATCAGTCGGAAGATTTTTACTTCAACTAGCAAACAAGCTCAAATGGCAGGATGGAAATGGCAAATGAGTTTATCTATTTAATTCATACCCATCCATCTCTGGCATCTGAACATCCATAAAACATGCAATGAAGGAATGTGGGGGTTGAAGTAGACTGATAGCATCCTTGCCACTTTCAACACAGCTAACATTAGCACCATACTTCTTGAGTGCAGCTGCAGCAACTCTAAGATTGACTTTATTATCATCTCGACCAATATATTCTTCCCAACCAGCAAGCTACGAAGAAATGGCGGCCGATTTTGATTTTCTTTTCTTTCAGGCATCTTTACTTGGAGCAGTTGTTGAATAGACGAAGCAATTGTGCTTGCCCTTATAGGCTTATACATTACAATATCAAAGATAGATCCATAATTGTCCTTGTCAGCTTCAGAGGTGACCAAAAGAACTACCTTAGGCGCATCAGACAACAGACCATTCTTGTGCTCCGTAGATGGTTCAATAACTGAACATCTGTTTCAGGCCTCCAGAAGTCACTCTCAATAAAAAAGCATGGTTGCCTTTTCCTACAAGAAAATAAATATGATGATTTCAAAGGTCATAAAAACAAGTATACAGTGCAGATTATGGCGCTTTAAGAATGTTTTATGCTACTCTCGAAAACAATTAGCAAATAACAGCCCAGCCAGGGATTTTAGGGTCCTATATAGTATATATTTTTCAACAAAGCTCTTATTCGGGCGGGCTGATTACATAGGCGGTATTATCTATGATATCTAGTAAATAGACAGTTTAGTTGAGGCCGTCAGTGCATGCAGTTCTACAAGGTAGCAAGGCCAGGTGTTGACCTCAAATCTTTAGTCACACAATTTAATAAAAAAGAAACGTGCCCTACTCCCATTCCACATCTAAGTCTTTCCAGCCTAAAAAATTAAGAAAGCCTCCACGTATCTCCAGCACTTAAAAATTAACTTAAGAACACTCACCTAGAAACAGTCGCTCCATTTTGTCCAGGGAAAGCTTTTACTACTGCACTCATATTGTTCACAACTTGAACAATTATTCCTAACCTCTTGAGGTGATAGCTTGTAACAGCACTACGTACAGGTCTCCCATCTATCAAGATGGCCTTGATTCCCTTAAAAGCAGTTGGTAATGCCTCTGACAAGCTCCTACTTGAATCAACTGAATTATCTTTGTATGGCGCTTCAGTGTGGCTGAGAATGTGAATGTGCTTCCAACAAAAGGACGGCTGGTGAAACTTATCTGCCCACCCATAAGTTGGCTAGACACTTGCTGATGCTTAAACCAATTCCAGTACCACCATAATTCCTTGAAGTTGAACTATCAGCCTGCATAAAAGGTGTAAAAACACGATCCTGTGCTTGCAATGGTATCCCAACACCTGTGTCCTCAATACTTATCGCTAGTCTGACATGGTCTGAATCACTTTGATTAGAATTTTCACCCTCAAGATCATCCAGAAGTGACTCCTTATTAGAGAGGAGCAGCTTAAAATATTGCCAACTATTCCGTCTGTCTGCCGCTTCAAACCCACTCAAAGTATTGAAGGCGCCATTAGTTGTTGACTCAACTTTACCATCTTTTCCATTCATGGTTCCATGTAGGACCTGATTGGCTTCCATATTTGAGTTCTCAGCCAAACAGACCCGCACAAATACATGACCTCGTTCTGTGAACTGGAACAGACAACAGATATATCAGTGCATTTTCTGAATGTATTTGATGACAGACTTATGTAAGAATTTAACCAACACCATTCGAAGTTGTAGTGTGAGGATGCCAAAATTGGCTGCTTACTTTGACTGCATTGCCGACCAAATTCGTCAGTATCTGTCGAAACCTCCAAGGATCTCAAGAACAACCTTGAACATCATCACATACAAATACTGCCAGCTGCAGCATGAAGGAAAAAAATCAGGAAAAGTATCTGGCACAAAAAAGTATAGGGACAGTGTTTCAAAAAAGAAGTATAGGGACAGACTGGTTCAGGCAGAATTGCATTATTTGTCAATTTCTCAGCCAAAACTAGGACTAAAAAGCAAGCGACATCCATTCAAAGCGATGGCACAGGCAACATCATTTTGTACTTTAAGCATTAACAGTAAGATACCTCAATGCACTTCTCCGTGACTTTGAAGAAAACAAGGAAATAACATCATCCATGAGAGAACGCAGGTCAAAAGGCACCGCTTCAAGCTCTAACTTTCCAGCTTCAATCTTTGCTCGATCAAGGACATCATTTATCAGTGTTATCAATGCTTTGCCACACATTTGAGCAGTTTGAGCATAATCTTTCTGTGTCATAGTTAGATCTGTTCCTAAAAGCATATCCAGCATTCCTACACCATAAGGAAGAATTTTTAGATTGCCAGGGCCGTGAAACTGAAGGTTAAGTAGGATCAAAATAAATGCATAAGTACCAAGGGCGCCATTCATAGGTGTTCTGATCTCATGGGACACAGTTGCCAGGAACTGCAAGAGAGAGACAAACATAAATAAGCCATACATGATGCATAATAATTCTTTTTGTTTCGTAATACTATGTTATAAGTTGTTTTATTTCAAAGTTTTTTTATAAAATTTTCCAACAGGCTAGAAAACCTAGCAAAAGAGAGCTGAAGTACAGGTCAAACCTGAGACTTTGCAACATCAGCAGCTTCTGCCTGAGTTTTTAGCTCTTCCATCTTTCTACAATCTTCTGTAACTTTGTCATATCTAGAATATGCAGCAGCAACGCTATACCCCAGAAGCATCCATATGACCAATAAGCCTAAAGGATTGGTTATGGCAGACCACGGTATAGGAGGCTTTTTTGTCTATACCTGCAGGTCGACAACATTAATGGAAAACAAAAGCAGCCAACAGAGTTAAGATTCCACTGATAAGGATTACCAACCTGCACCTCATTTCATGCCTCCTAAATGGATCTCCAAAATCCAACATGCTAACATGCAAAGGCACTTGTTCATCCAAAAGTGAAGGTCCATACAAAGCCATAGGCTCTGAAGCATTTGTGACATCATAGACATTCACCACAATATCCTGATTGCCAGCAAGTTTGCTCAGCAAATTCTCCACAAGTGACTCCACATCAATTCCTCCACCAAGATATCTGTTAGTAGGTAACTTGATTAGATTTGACCACACTAGTCAATGGATGCATTATGTACAAAACACAGCAAATTATGATCTATAGAATTAGACAAGCATAGTGTATAACTTTGATTAAATTGAGGCAAGTTGCAAAAATTATGTAACCTGCATAATCTTATATTATCACTAAATGTGTCTGTCATCAACACACTATGCCTTTTGTTAAAAAGAAACAAATTGTGCTTAATATCACCTGCTACTAGACATGTCAAGGTCATCTTAGCCAACATAAATTTAGTGTTCATCAGTGAACCACAAATGTGGTATGTTACACAATGACAAGATATTACATGGTCAAATAATCTTGTGCCTAATTTTATGCATACCCACATTTTACTGAAGAATGGAGGTGATAATACTAAAAATATATGGTTCAAAAAATAAAAAAAACAAAGGACGTGAGTTAGAACATCTCACCCAATAGTTGCTTCCACACGTTGCTCAACTGATGCATCAGCAGGGGAGATCAGGGAGGTACACAGCAAAAGTGAGTACTACTCCCAAGTGGTTTGATCAAGCAACCGAAATGGGCTTGTTAACACAGCTTTGCCAGTAGTCCTGGCCCGCAAAATGTTTTCTCGGTCTTCCTATATTGGAAATAAATAGATAGATTGCTTTCACTAAAGAGGCATCGAAGGGTCATAAACACACCAATGACTACAAAGAACAATCAAATAGAAGTAACTGTACCTCTCAGACATCATGTCAATGCGTGCAAGGTAGGAAACTGTATCCTGAGAGAAAATCACTGGGGCATATTCATCCTGGGGAGGTGCAGGCTCCTGCTGCATCGTATTCACAATCCATCCCTGCTGGCTTTCAAACATTTCCCTCTCATGATGGAAGATACGCTGTGCGAATGCCACCCCATTCAGCAGTGGCCGCTCAAATGATGTCCTTGCTGTGTATGTTGCAAATGTGTCCTGTAGGGGCATTGTTTATTAATCAAAATAAAAGAACACGGAGCAGCAATATGCTATACATTTCAAGAATCAGCAGAAGACATTTTGATGATTTACCAAAAAGAATGATACAATGAATCAGATTGGTCATTGTATCATTACTTTTTGTATTGTATGGTAAAAATGAGCATGTCTTCAAATACCATGGGCCCATGGCACTGTGCGCCTAAACTATTGGTAAATCAACAAAAAAAGGAAAGAGAACCAAACTGTAAAATGCAGGAAAGGACGCCTTTGAGGATCAATCATCTAGGCAAAAGAAAAGGAGGGAAGGTAGAGAGCAGCTTCTAACATAATTAATCTCTGCGACAGTGACCTTTTCTCATAATAATAAACTAAGGATTCAACAGGTTGTCAAAGAGCAGCGCCCAATGGTTGGCAAAGTAACCCCCGGTTGGCAAAGTAACCCCCAGATGGTTTTGCAACGAACACACTAACCACTCTATGAACAAACAATGTGCCACCAACCCAACAGTTCAGTTGAGCGACGTCTCTAAACAATCCCCGCCTAACCGCCGCATTTTTCTTTCCACAAGACGATGAACAGCACCTGTCCCAGCCAACCACAGCAATCATGTCCTGCTAAACGACTAGTGACGCAACGACTGTAAGCGTCAACAAACCAACCACACAAACGCATCTCTCTCTCTCTCTCTCTCTCTCTCCTTTCCCCCCCTTTTTCTGTTAGCTCTTTAAAATAATAAAAAAAAAGTAAGAGACAACCCGGAGAGCAATGTGTAGGATCTCGGGGTTCCGCCATTGCTAAACCAATCGATGCCGCGGCATTGCAATACACGAGCAATGGCGGAGAAGAGGGGTCGGATGGTTACGCACCGGGTCGATGGCTGGAGGGACTTCTCGTAGTTGAAGGTTGCGATGAGGATGGCGATGGCGCGGACGTGGTTGACGGTGACCCCGAACTGCTCCTGCAGCATCCTGGCCCTCTCCTCGCACATGCTGTCGAGGCGCTCCTGTGCGCGCTCCATGCTCTGCTGGACCTGGGTCCAGTGCATCACGGCAGGGCAGGCCACCGCGAATAGCACCCACGCGGCCGCTGCCAGCCCCCTCCACCTCCTCTTCGTCCTCGGCCCGGAGTACTTGCCCCCATCCCTGCCTCTGCAGCTCTGCGTCTGCCTCTCCGCCCCCAAATCTACAGCCGCGACCACTCCTCCTCCTCCTTCCCCCGCGCAATGCCCACCATATACTCGCCGCCCACCCAGAACTTGGAAGACCCGTATCACTTCTCCTAGCAGAGCCAGCAGCAGCAGCAGCAGCAAGCGGCGCGGGAGGGAGAGTGGGAGACTAGAGAAGGAGGAAGCCTGGAGGAGGAGGCCTTGGAGAGGGAAGAGGGGCGTGGTGCGGTGCGGGAGCTTGCTTTCTCAAAGAGGCGAAGCTTTCGCGAGTCCCCAGCGGCGACAGCTGCCTTAAAATAATTACGCCTACGACTAGCTGCTCGCGCGCATTAACTAATCCCGGCCACGGTACCCGAGCTGAGCACTCCGCCCGCTCAGCTTTCCCTTTATTGCCTCCACTCCGCGGGCAGCCGCAACACGTTGATCCACTTCCACCGCCAGCGCCCGCATCGACGGGGAGGAATCCGCGCTTTTTGGCACCAGATATTCGAGACAGGCGGGCGTGGCGCGCCAGCAATTAAAACCAAACGCGCCTCCCGTAACAGTGGAGTGCTAGTACTAGCCGCTAATCAAGGCTAATCGCCCCCAAGCTACTACTAGTGTGGCCTTGGCCTAGGCTAAGCAAGCAATTAAGCGCGGGCTCCTGCAGCGGCGGCGGCAAGTGTGGCGCGTGGCTTTGGCCGTGGTTGAGAGAGAGGAGGAGGGGAACGGAGAACGGACGGAGGAGGAAGCCATGTGCGCGCCGCGTGGGGAATTGCCGCATCTGCCCCCGCACGATGGCTGTTCTGTTGCCGTGAACCGCTAGACCGGCAGGAAGCTGGTGCGGAACGGGACGCGTCAGAGGGGTAGTCCGGGGAATAGAGACTGGCACTGGCACGTACTGTACCAGTGGAGCGTCATCTGGGCCGGCGAGCGTCGCGCAGAGCAGCTGATGCATCTTCCGTGGACCCGGCACATGGATGGGCTGGGCCGCTCGCTCGGCGGTGCAAGGCTGCCAGCGCAGAGTCCATGTCAGCGGTTGGAGTGAAACAACGGTCAAACCCGTCTCTTCTCAAAAACGCGGGCCCGGGCCGCCAGTAGTACGGGCACGGGTACTACAGCAGTAGTAGCATTGTAGCAGGCAGGCATCGTCATCACTACTGTAGCATCCTGTCATCGTCATCTATGGGCATTGAGCAGGATCCAGAATGCCAGTCTGATGGCATCACACGCAGAGATTCTGTGGAGTTAATAGAACTAATGATGGTGACAAAGAAAACTTGCCGTGTGTTTGGTTGAAGGGGATGGGTCGAACCCATCCGGTCGGACCTCTTTTTCCATCTTTTGGATGAGTGGAGGAGGGGCGGAGCCGCTCCTCGGGAGCATATTCGGCGAAGATGCGGGTTCGCTCCGATCCCCTCCAGATTTCGAGGGACGGGGCCGACCCCAGCGGGTTCCGCTGACGCTTCTCTCGCTGCGCCTCGTCTCATCCTCGCCCGGCCCCGATCCGCGGCGCGCGGCTTCGCCCGGGGCTGCCGGCTCGCGCCGGGTGGCGGCTCTCGACGCGGGCTTTCATAGCGCCCGCGTGGCGAAGACGGGGCTGCTAACGCGCCCGCCCGGAGGCGCGCGCCGTGGCGGAGTTCGCTGCGGCGGCGGCTTCGTGCCGTGGCGGAGCTTCGCTTCGCGACAATGGCTTCGTGCCGTGCGGGCGGAGCTTCGCTTCAGCGCGGGCGGTTCGCGCCGCCGGCGGCCCGGCCGCTGAGTCCCGCTCGCTGCGTCCCGTTCTCGCGCCGCGGAGCTCTCTCGCCTGCCTTTGTCTGCAGCGGCGGCGGCGCCGGCTGTATGAAGGAAACGAAGAAGATGACGAAAATTTAATTTAGTTTCTCTTGCGGGGTTCCCGATGTAAAACGCCAGAGAGTAATTTTTACTCATACGAGGAGGCCGCTAATTTCTATATAGTTGAGGGGTCCCGATGCAAAATTGCCTCTCTACCGGTGTTAGATTGCCGTTCAACCCGATCTTCAACCAAACATGAGCTGGAATGACTACATCCCCCAAAATTAAAGTCTGCAACCAAACACTGAGATGGGTTCAACCCAACCCCAAAAAGCGGGTTGGATCCAACCCAACCCACGGACCCTCAACCAAACACACGGTTGGTGTTGCTGTAATTAGTTTAGTTCAATTCCGACATGGACAAATCCAAATCCTCACATGAATTCAAGTAGCCGTGGGCCGTGGCCAAGGATATCCTTACCAAATCACGCGGCAGACGCTCCTTAACCGAGCGATTAATTGCAGCAAACGGAGCGGTAGCAATTGCACAGCATAGCCCATTACTCGGTACTACTACTCCTCCTCCGTGCTCCAGCTGCAAACAAGCAACAATGGCTGGTCGAGACGACGCGAATGTCCTCGGGTCCTCGCCTCTGGCTGGAAGCTGGATGCCAAGTATACGCAATAACTGCTGCTGCTACCTAACCCACCACGCGTTGCATCACTGCATGCCACTAGTACACTAGCGCACTGTGCTTCAGTAATCGGAACGTACGCGACGTCCCAAATGGAGCAGGGATCCCTGCTCCTCCTACAGGAGCAGGAGTCAACGGACATGTGTGCTGCTGGTTCGTCACACTGGATGACGTTTCACACATTTCATGTCTAGTCCACGACTCCACGGGCATGGCATCATCTATCCTTTCCTCCGTTTGCGACTTCTCGCTAAAGTTGGGTATGGAGCCCGCCGCCCATTGATTTGGCCCGGCCCGAGCGCGGCACGGCCAGTTGGCCATCAGGCCTGTGCGACACGGACCCGAGTGACCAGGCCATATTTAGGCCGACACCTCAGCACAAGGCCGTGCCGGTCCAAGAGAGGCATGGTGGCAGCCTCGTAGCTCGCCTGCTAACCCAACGTCCTAACCCTATCCCTTCTTCCTGAGTCTCCATCGGCCATGCCCTCCCACGCTGCTCCCCATCTCGGTTGCCTGCCCTGCCTCGCTGCTCTCGCCGCTTGCACCGTCCTTCTCCGGCCGCGACTTTGTCGCCGCCTCGCCAACCGCGTTATATCGCTGGCCCTCGTCGTCAAACCCACCGCTGGGCCACCACCGGATATGTCCCGCACGCCTCCCACCCTCGGCAAACGCGGCGGCGGGCGACAGCCGCCACCTCACGCGATTCCTCCGTGGCTCGATGGCTGCCATGCAACCCACGGCTCCCTCTTTGCGGGCCTCGAGCCCAGCCTGGCGCGTTTGTTGGGCGTGCCTTGGGCCATAGGCCGGGCACAAGCACGGCCGCGCAGCCGCGACCGAGGAGGCACGGTACAGTGTTGGGCTGACACGGCCCGATGGCCAAATGTACTTCCCGCACGATGGCTGTTCTAGCTTAAGTGAAATGTTTCTTTTTTATTTTCAAATTTCAATTGAGAGCACAGTAGAAGCTACTACTATGCTACTCCTATTTTATCTGTATTATTTGTCGTCCAGTTGTTGGTGTCCATGTCAGCCGTTGGAGTGAAACACCGGTCAAACCGTCCATGTCAGCCGTTGGAGTGAAACACCGGTCAAACCGTCCATGTCACCCGTTGGAGTGAAACACCGGTCAAACCCGTCTCTCTTCAATTGAGAGCACAGTAGATTGAACTTGTAGCCTACTTCTACAATCCAAGAGCCTCGAGAATGAAGTGAGTTGCGACCTTACAGTCGACTTCGACATGGAGTAAGATTCAAAAGAACATTTTGTAAAAGAGATAAGTAGGATATATATTAGTTTGGAGCTAACTACTAAATAGTATACTGTATAAGCTGTGTTTAGATAAAAAAAATGAACATGAAAACCAGGTGTTTAAATAAATGGGTGCCAAAATATGTTTCATTCTTAAAAAAAGTGGCCAAATTCTTCTAAATTTGACCCAAAAAAATTCGGACACCCAAAATCCAAAACTTGACCTATTCTTCAAAATTGGCCTGTTTAGATCCATTCTTCAAAATATTTCAAAATTTTGTAGTCTTGCTCACATGCATGGAGAAATAAATCTAGACAAAATAAAAACTAATTACACAATTAAATTGTAATTTTCGAGATGAACTTAAAAGCCTAATTAGGTCATGATTAAACACTAATGTGCTACTGCAACATGTGCTCTAATGGTAGATTAATTAGGTTTAATAAATTCGTCCTTTTGTTTTACCGCCGGAATCTATAATTTATTTTATAATTTTTCCAGATTTAGTATTTCAAATATACGCTAGAATATCCGGATAAACATGGATCTAAAACACAGCCTAATCCGGATAATCACCGATTTTTTTAGAAGAGGATGATCACTGCTACTCTGAATCGGTTCCACGCACCAGTTTCCAGGTAAACGATTCAATTTGGCCCCCTTTCGGAGCCTGGGTGAGCCTGACACACTACAGTAGTTTTAAAGATTTCTTAACGCCGAGCAAAGTGTCACTACACTGTTTAGTTTAATTACATGTACAACTAGTATACTCCAAACTACTCCAAGTACTTTGTCGAGCAGAGTTAGCTCACTGCTTTTCTTTATTTCTTTCTTTCTTTCCGTAACCTCCATTTGATTTCAGTTTCTCCCATCGTCCCATGGTACGTACTCGTACTGCATCTTGGACGCGAGCAGTGTGATGACTTTTTTTTTTTTTTTTTTGAGAAGGCTGTGTGATGACTGATGAACGTGTGTGACCTGGAGTCATCATGATAAAAAAAGGCCCAGGGCCCTCATCCTGTGCATGCAATGCACCTGTCGATGCGGCGCGATGGACAGAGGGAGAACCGAGACTTTCGCTACTTTCGGTACGACGTCCTCCTTCCATTTTTTACTGCGCCCCTGCCCTGCCCTGCCCACTGCAGTCTGCACCGGTACTGTGGTATGAGTCGATGCCTCTCCTGCCGAGCGGCTGCAGTCAGAAGGTTTTTTCCGTGCATGTGATGCATGTGATACTCCTACGGAGTACTACATCGTACTGTATGACTATAAAATATACTAGTATTATACTATTATTTTCTTCTCGTTTTTGTTTCTGCCCTGCTGCTAATACGAGTAGGGGTTGGTAGCCGGGTACCACAAGCTTTGGTGCAACACGGCTACATTTACTGGCGTGCCATAAACACTCACTCAGAAATGTTACACTCTATTATGGGCACTGACCTGAGGAAGCAAGGACGGGCACAAGCAGGCTGAGCAGCATCCCCGATCCCAGACACACGCTGTACTGTACTTGTCCGAGTAAAGATTTCCCCACGCAGGCCTCCGTCCATCCATGGCCGAACGCGAGTAGTTGGGGGTGTGCAGCGTTATTTCGCACTCGTCTACCTACCTGCTAGTACGTAGGATTACTAGCACTACGTACAGCACACCTGTATCACTGACGCGCTCGCAAATACTACACGTATTACTACGAGGGGATACCCTACTACGAGCTCCCTGCGCCGGACCATTACCGGACACCCTAGTACTACCATACCATACATTTATCACAAGCGGACACACATCGGCCTGTGCGAAAGTAGTACCAGGCCGGGCCTGCGTACTGCGGCGAGTGGCGTCGTCGCATCGCATGCAGCGCCGCCTCGGGGCGGGCGGGCTCGCCGCGGTGCAGTCGTAGCCTGCCCGTCGACCGCAGGCTGCGTGCATTGACACCGCTCTAGCGCACTGGCCTACTCCCTCCGTCCACCGGGTTTGTCGCGCGGATTCCGCTGTCATCTTTTTTTGATTCTTCGTCTTATTTAAATTTTTTACATAAGTATAATTTATTTTGTTATGACTTATTTTATCAATAAAGATACTTGAATATTGATTAACTTATTTTATAATTTACATAAATATTTTAAATAAGATAAATAGTTAAATATAAAATTTAAAAGTCAAAAAAAAAAAAAAAACGAACAGAGGAGTACTGTACTCTACGACCCAGACGGACGGGACGGCAGGGCAGGGCAGGCTGACCGGCAGAACACATAGAGCTGGCTCTGGCGCCGCGCTGCGCCAGTTCAGGCAGGCGTCGCATCGCTTCGATGCTGCAGCCAGCAGCAGCCTTGCCCCGAACCGAGGGAGGCATTGTTCACGTGGGCTGCTCAGTCAGGGCTCAGGGCAGGCCCGTAAAGTTTCGACTTTACTTGGGCCTTGCCCGATGAGCTAACCTGGCCCAGTAGTTGGGTGACGGTCTGGGCTGTATTAGGATGTTCGTTCTCCTCAATAATCCAATCTCAAGTTCTAATGCAGCCTTCTGTATTATATTTTCCTTTTTTGTTTTTTTTTTTTTTGAGACAAGACTACTGAAACAACGTCCGGTCTCCGGTAGCAAAATTAGCAACAATAATAGGTACTTCTTCCGTTCCAAATTGTAGTTCACTTTAGCTTTTCTAGATTCATTTGTTTTTACTATGTATATCAGGCATAACAGATAACTAGATGCATAAAGAAAATCAATGTATTTTGAAAAGCCAAAGTGAACTCCAATTTGGAACGGAGAGAAAGTATAATAATATAACAGTGAGTGGATCCAATTCTGTAACAATACGATAAGATACGAACAGTACAACGTAGATCACAGGCACATTTCAAAGGTGGTCCCATCAACAATTTTGTGGGATCAGTCTTCTTCGTCGTCCCATCTCATCCATATACTTCGGCAGACAAGGAACCAACCCCACCATGCTTGTTCTCTGGGAATCCTACAGAACAAAGTAGTGCTAGTTTGTGGCGTAGATTTGTTCAGACCAACGGAACAGGGCATAAGCAGTTACGGAGATGATGGGTGTTGCTACGTCCTTGACCCAATGTGCGTGCGCGGTAGCCAGTAGTAGCATTACGGCGGACGAAAATGTAGCCAAAAGCTATGTGTGTACACCACTAGGTTAGCACAACAACTCAACTTGAAGAATTCAAATAAAAAGACGTCAACTACTAGTACTGTTGAACCTAGATACGTACGGTATGCTGCTAGTCTTATTGACCATTCCGTTTGCTTGGCAGCTCTACCCGTCTAATATATACTACGTATGCCTGATCAAACTTTCAGAAAAAAAAAAAAAATTGGAGATCTGCAATCTAGCCATACTGCGACGTCACGTACGTTACGTACAGGCACCTGGTGTTGACTGTGATGCTGACTGATGGAGCCATGCACGTTACTACATGGCCATTGACGCATTATTGAATCTGCTTCTTCTTGCTTAACCATATACCCCATCTCGTCGTGTTGTCTATTCGCTCAACTAGCAAATATAATTGCAGTAGTACTACTATTCTACGTACGTATATGGTTAAGCATATACTACCAGCTCCATCCCAATTATTTGTTCTCAAGTCTGAACCTTGTCTGAATAACTGAATTTCCTGATACATCATCACCTAATTAATCTCTACAGCGAGAAGCAACGACTAGACCCGTGTTTGAGTCGTTAGTCGACTCGCCAAGCGGACAAGTCACGGCGCCTTGTCTATTTATTTTGGTATATACGTGCTGGCAACCAACAACCGATCGATCGAGAACATGGCGTGTTGGTCTCGCGAGTCGCGAGGTAAACAAGTCCACTAAAAACTTTACAAAAAATGAGGCAGAAGAGACGTTCGATCGTTAGTTTGGCGTTCCAGTTCTGAGACGTTCGATTGTTAGTTTGGAGTAGTAGGGACGAACGAATTTTGCTGATAAAAATTAAAGCTCGTTTCAGCTTAGCTGTGTGCCTCGTGATTTGCCTGTGTGGGGCAAGGGCGTGATCGACTACAGCCTACCTAGTCGTTCGGCTGAGCTGGAACTACTGTCACTGGACCGACCGACCGACCGACTCATGGATCTGGTTACCTAACCGGCTAACCGTCAAAGTCGCCAGTCGTCTCGTCGTCGGCACCCACGCCAGCCGTAGCGTACCGTACCCACACTATTCTACCCGTCGATGAGAAGCCAAATATGAACAAGCTAGGTTAGCTGAAAGCGTTCAACAAACTTCCAGATCACGCCCTATAGTAGGTCATCGATCCGGGCAAGGATTTTAAGCGTTAAACTGAAACAGCATTTTTTTTTTCTCCTTTAAGACATTTGGGCATTACTAATAAGTTTTCTATGACACGAGCTACATGATGAAATTAGGTATATGATTTGTGATTGAATTTGTGGTGTTGAAGCATTAATTCACCACTTACTTTATGATGCTTTCATTGTTTTTAACAAAATATCTTTACCTTCTATGACAATTTTTTTTGATAAAGTATACCTGTATTAATTGAATATTTGATTGTTATATAAGCTCATATTTCTTATAGTACCAAACCATGGGTTTGAGTTTAGACATGCAAACAAGGTCATAATTCTTACAGTACCAAACCATGGTTTTGAGTTTAGACATGCAAAACCGCTTTGGATATTGTTTGAAGTGTAACTCAGATGGAGATGACACAATGGGGCTAGATCCTGACAATGCCTCTTCTATTGCTTGTTTGGCTACACTAATATATATTCACCTTAAGGTCAATTTAATATTCAGGTTCAAAAAAAGTAGCCCCAAGTCAGATTCTGTGGGGATGAGCATCCTCGTCCCTGCATCGTGAAGTACGTTTACATTGGTTTAGGCCCTTAAAATTTCAAAAAAAACTCAACACAAACCATGGTGGTATAAATAGAGGACTAAATCATAAACTTAAATAGCTTATAGTATGAATTCTTCTATGTTCAATTGTACTAATTTGATACTATGGATTTCCTTTTGCTCTTCAAACACTAATGAGGGTGGATTCCTCATGGAACAAGGATAGTACCACCTCCGCACGCCTTAGAAACGTACATACGCACATCAATATGTGAAACTTGCTCTTGCATGAAACCCTCAAACCAAAATATTACAACTCATAAGGCCATCACTAGCCACAAGTATTCGAAGCAGGCTACATATCTCAACGTCCATCAGTGGAACTCCAAAGTGAGATGACTAAGGGTCTATTTGGTTCACCCCTACTAAACTTTAGCTACTAAAAAGTCCACCGAACTTTAGTAGTCTTAGTAGCCTTGGGTTTATTAAAACGTACTAAAATGTAAACTTTACAAGGAATACCCCTTATAATTACTGGCTACCTCTCCATCTTTGCATTTAATAAGGGAAAAACAATCTTTGTTCAACTACTTTAATGTTGCTTAGTCACTTTTAGCCAGTCGAATCAAACATGGGCTATTAAAGTTTAGTGACTAGTTTAGTAACTAAAGTTTACTTTAGGAGGTGGGATCCAAACAAGCCAAAAATTTGACATGGCACTACACCCAAAACAAACAAAAGGAGAGCACCCTCGTCACGAAATAATTGTTGTGTGTGTCACAAGTTTGACTTCGGTTATATAGAAAATACGTGCAATATTTATATCTCCAAATATATTTGTGAAAATCAGATTCAACTATCTTTTTAATGATACTTATTATGTATGATAGGTATTAATATTTTTAATATATATTTAGTTAAAATTATTTCTCGAGAAGAGTAAAAAATATTTAGAGACTAAGGGAATACATGATAGAAGCGTCTAATATCCAGCTAAAAAAAAAAAGAGAGAGAGAGAAAACATTCGCCGTCTCCGCCCGTGCCGTGTACAATTCAAACTTCCATTCAACGGTCAACATTCAAACTCCGATCCCAACGAACACAGAACAACCCCACGAAGCCAGTCCACACTCGCGGGTTTTTTTTTCTCCTTCCTCGTTCGCGCCCTTCAATACTGCACAGGCCCACACCGCACGCCCACATGCAGCAGTAGTACTGTACGATTCACTCCATTCTCCGTTCAACGCCGGCGAACACAACCTATATATTCCGTGTACTCATCCACAACGCCGACGCCCACCCAACCCCCGCAGTCCAGGCCCGCACCACCCACCCGTCAGCTCGCAGACTCCACGCACCGTGCGCGGCGACGACCTTACCTGGAGGGACGCTTCAATATTCGCGCACAGGCGGGTCGGGATGGTCACGCCGGTGTCCCGCTACCGCCTTCGGCCGCGGTCGGTGCGTGTGGCGGTGTCAGAGATCCCGCTCGCCACGAGGCGGACGAGGCAGCCGCTGCCCGTGCCGGCGGAGGCGGAGCCAGCGATTCCGAGCAACTTCCTGTGCCCGATCTCGCTGGAGATGATGAGGGACCCCGTGACGGCGCCGACGGGGATCACGTACGACCGAGATAGCGTGGAGGGGTGGCTGGAGCGCGGCCACTCCACGTGCCCTGTCACCGCCCGCCCGCTGCGCGCGGAGGATCTCATCCCGAACCACGCCACGCGGCGGATGATCCAGGAGTGGTGCGTTGCCAACCGCGGCCTCGGTGTGGAGCGTGTACCCACGCCCCGCGTCCCGCTGTCCGCCGCCGACGCGGCCGAGCTCCTC
This sequence comes from Hyparrhenia diplandra, assembly GCA_015847255.1. Taxonomy (NCBI): domain Eukaryota; kingdom Viridiplantae; phylum Streptophyta; class Magnoliopsida; order Poales; family Poaceae; genus Hyparrhenia; species Hyparrhenia diplandra. Next base: position 86,345 of record JADLZK010009803.1, read on the forward strand.
GCGGCGGTGTCCGCCGCCGCGCGGCGAGGCGATGCGCCGGCGTGCAGCCAGCTGGTGGCTAGAGCCAGGGCGCTGGGGAAGGAGAGCGACCGGAACCGCCGGTGCCTCGCCGCGGCGGGAGCCGCTCGCGCGCTCTCTTCAGCGTTCTCACAGCTCGTTGACCAGCCGGCGCTTGCGTCGTTGACCTCGTCAGGCGGCACGCTGGACGAGATCTTGGCCGCGTTGGTCGTGTTCTTCCCGCTCGGCGAGGAGTCCAGGAGCCACATTGCCTCCCCGGCGTCGCTGAACGCCGTCGTCTCGATCCTGTGCCACGGCGACACGACCGCGAAGGCTAGCGCCGCCGTCGTACTCCCGCGAGATCGCGTCATCGTCCGACCCGGACTGCCTCGACGCCATGTCCGAGACCGACGGAATACACGACGCGCTCATCAGGCTCCTGCAGAGGCCTGTGTCGCCGCAGGCCACCAAGGCCGCGTTAGTCACCGCCTACTACCTCGTCACGAACAGCGGTCTCAGCAGCCAGCCGGCTGGTCGACCTCGGCATGGTGGAGCTCCTGGTCGAGCTGCTGGTCGACGCCGACAAGGGCACGACGGAGAAGGCGCTCGCGGTGCTGGACAGCCTGCTGCTCACGGAGGAAGGCCGCGGGAAGGCATGCGCGCACGCATTGGCCGTCCCGGTGCTGGTCAAGAAGATGCAGCACGTGTCCGACATGGCAACCGAGTTCGCCGTGTCGGCGCTGTGGCGGCTGTGCAAGAGCTTCTCCGGCGAGGGTCCGTGCAAGGCCGAGGCGCTGCAGCTCGGCGCGTTCCAGAAGCTCCTCCTCCTGCTGCAGGTCGGCTGCATGGGCGTGACCAAGGAGAGGGCCAGCGAGCTGCTCAGGCTCCTGAATGCATCGAGAGACGGCGTTGAGTGCATTGAGACGGTGGATTTCAAGGGGCTCAAGAGACCCTTCTCATGAACTAATTAAGCTGTGGATAGACTACTAGAGTAGATTAAGAAGCAATTAAGCTGTGGATACAAGATACACAGACACAGTTAGGAACTCTTCTGCTTTTTCTGTTTTTCTCGGGGGGTTAAGTCTTTTTGCTTCCCCCTTGGTCATGGGCTCATGGCCATTTTGCAGTAATGTTCTGAATGAAGTATGAAAAATCGGATCATACAGCCGAAAGAATAAAAGCATTGCTGCTTGCTGCAAGTTTCTGACGATTTGCATCCCGGTTTTGAATCTTCTTGGCGCTTCGGATCCGGAAGAGGTGCCATGTCCATTCCTCCGCCTGTCATGCCATGCCGCTTAAAATTCAAAGCTGAGAACACAATTTTTGACTGGACTGGAGGAAAGACCGAGTTCATTTCATTATTGCAGTTGCAGTACACGACTATAGCAAGGCCAGACAGTACATAGTACAGAATAAGGTGTTAGTTGAGCGTTCCGTTTCCATTTTGTGTTTGGAAGGAAACGGTGTCACATTTAAAAACTGCAAATAAAGGGCTTTGAGAACAAGACAAATGGCAAGAGACACGAGCAGTTCATTGCTTGCATCGATGCAGTTCAGTGCTTTTCTTCAGATGACCTGAATGGAGTGGTCTTTGCATGCATGGAGCCGTGAATCATGCACTGCGTACGTCCAGGAATAGAGCACAAAGCCAAGTTGAAATGGACATAAGCCGGCAATACCCATTTTTGAATAGACTACGACTGTGTGCCAAAAGGCTCTTCTGGTTTTGATTTTTGATCCTGGGAGAACAAAACGTTATCCATGCGCACACAACACACTATTCCCATTGGTTCCACATGTTCTCACACGCCGGAAAAAGAAATTCCCTTTTCGCTTTTGGAGCTTCCTCCTCTTTTTTGCTCTAACGCGCTTTCATTTAGGCCGAACACACATTACACTTTTGGTGCCAACCTGTGCATCGTCTCCACTACTATAGAAGCTGATGATGATGAGGCCAGAAAGGTTCAGGAGACGCACAAAAAGAATTAAGATCGTACATAACAGGAACCAGGCATAATGCATTCATGATTCACGTTTAACTAGCAAGGTGGTCGACCGGTCGGTTTGGGCAGATACCACCGGTAACTATTAATTATTATTGTTCACAATAAATAAATAAATTATTTCCTCCATTCTAAATTATAAGACTTTCTAGCTTTTCTAGGAGGCTGCATCAATAAACAGATTCTGTTCTTAATTTAAATTTTGGACTATATTTAAGACTTTCTAGCTTTTCTAGCTAAATTATAAGACTTTCTATATTTAAGACTTTCTAGCTTTTCTAGCTAAATTTTGGACTATATTTAAGACTTTCTAGCTAAATTATAAGACTTTCTAGCTTTTCTCTGAAGTCTCTCACAAAGTTCTAAATTTAAATTTTGGACTATATTGCACATTCTGTTCTTAATTTGCATTTGCATCCCTCCGTTCCCAATTAAATTACACTTTAGCTATGAATAATGTGGACAAAATTGTTCAGATTCGTAGTTGAATTGTCATCTATTTTTGGGATAGTGTAACCGAATTCATCTTAATGCTATGTTCAGAACCTTTATAAAATTATTAATAATCTGTCCTAGTTCATTCTATCTAGGAATTAAAATTCTTTCTTATGGCTACTTGGGAAAACAGATTAATAACCAGAGATAACCTTAGTAAGGAAAGAAAAATAAAAATAAAACTTGTCTCTTCTGCGAAGAACAAGAGTCCATTATGCATCTTTTTTTCAATGTTCTCAGGCTCAAAGAATGTGACATATTTTTGCTAGAATTCTAGATGTTCAGATAGATGCATCCTTAGATTCCATTGGTAGATTCTGGCTAAGTAACAAAAGAAATGGTGTTTTTAATATCTTTACTTCTGCAAAGTGTATTTGGAAAATTAGAAATTATCTCCGTTTTCATAGAGAATTGTGGAAGAGTATGGCCATAATCTTACACAGGTTGGCAGTGACTTTGCAAAACTGCGCTATACTATGCCCGACGGAGAAAAGAAAGACTCTAAAGGAGAAAACTAAGATGTTTAAGGCCGAGGCGGCACAGGTGCTCTGGCTACCGATGGGATGAAGGATGGCATACGTGATAGGATCTTTACCTCGACTGGTTGGCATCAGGACGTGGTTTGCTGATTGGTGGTTGTGATGGTTATTGATTATGAAGTGTTCCAAAATAGTGAGTTCAATAGTCTTGGTGGATTGGAGGTGTTGCCTGTTTGCGTTAGGTTAAATAACTGTGGTCTCCCTATCTGTCGACATTGTCTGCTGACTTCATGGTTAATAGAGGGGCTATGTATTCATAAGACATACACTTAGATAGGTCAAGTACTCAAATGTATACCTAAGTGCACAGAAAAATTATAGCTAGGAAAAAACCCAAAAATGTCTGAAGAAGGATAGATAGATAAGCTTTAAATAAAGGATAGATATGATGGTACATACTAGAGTACTTGACCAGCCAGACCCTGTCACTTTCACCTGAGCGCCCCTAATTTTCACCGTCAAAGTTTCATGCCGCACAAGTTATTGTAGAAATATTCAGCAACAAAGACTAGCCAACTGTCCTGAATTTCTTTCCGTGAGTACAAGTGTATATTCATATCAAGAAGTATGTCGACTAGACTAAGAATCCGAGTCATCATCTACGTGACACCTATGCTTTGTACTATCAATCAATCAATATAACATACAGTAGTGTGACTACTTGCCCTGTTAATTCTTGGTCGTCACCGATCGATTAGAACAAAAGAGAAAGGTTGAACAAGGCCTATTACTACGTACGAAATTAAACGCACGCACGCACGACCAACGGGGCGACGGACCTGGAGATCGTCCCCGGACGACGGACGGATGAATCGTCACGGCACGGCACCGATGAGGAACCGACTCAGTCGCCGGCCGTGTCCTGTTCGCACCGTCGACCTGTCGCCTGGATTGTAATTTCCGCCACCATCTCGGTCTCAGTCTCGGTGGTACACGTACTAATTAACGACGGAGATCGAGCAGCAACTAATTAAACTAGTGAACTGACGTGCCTGCTGTCTGAGCTCATCGGACAGCTACGTCGTCTCGTCGTCGTCGTCGATGGATCCATGGAGACGACGGATCGGAGGAACGGAGCTATCGAGGAAGACCGACCCAGTCTGGCTATGCCGGTCGTCACGTCTCATGCTATTCCGCGGCAATCCGCCAAGCTGTAGGTTTCACTGCCGGTCTGATACGCTTGTATGGTAATGCGTGGCCGCACGCTCCAGTGTCCAGTCCCTGCCGTTTTCTGCGGGGTTTTGTCCGGTCTATCCATCCAGGGAATTCGCGGATGCTGATTGACGTAAAATGATGTTGGCACACCGACTAGTAGTATAGATCTTTGCATCGATGTGGCCGGCCGGCCGGCCGCTGGAGTGCGTGTGCACCCAGTGGTAGGCGTACAACGTACTCGTCTGGTTGCGGGTAAATGATGGAATTGTTACCTGACCTGGAGTTCACTACGGAAATTCGAGGTCCGGGTCATTGTTTGTGATGATGATGATCGGATCTGAGAATTCGGCAGGATAGCATATTTGGATTTGTTGTCTCTACATGGTAGGAAGAAAGGTATGATACCAAAAAAAGAGAGGCATGATATATAGACAAGTAGTATCATTTTTGGGTCTAGGGAAGACCACGGGTAAACCAAAGTGTATGACCCATAATTCGATATGCTGAAAGAATAGTATAAAATAAAGAGAAATTGAGCATGCGTGTGTAAATGTCTAGAGTGATTGGCCACTAACATATCGGCTTCACAGATAACGTCAACCTTTCTCCCACTCTCGTCTTCTAGACTAGATATATCTTATATTAAAGCATGGTAATATCTTTAGTCCACTTAGCAACCGTTCATGTTCAACATTTCTCAGTGTCCTCTAACGGAGCATCCATTACATTCTCAAGCTGCAGAAAATCTTTGCTGGTGTCTTCCCACTTGTAACTCGCGCATATATGGACTGCGTACGCAATAACCATTCATTTAGCCTAAGTCAATATCCAATTAATTTTGTCACACAATAATTTTTTTTAGCAAATCGCAATACAATACAATACAAAACATGCGCGCATGTCATGTGCCAGGAAATAGGGCCCGAAAAGACTGGCCCACGAGGCCCGAGGGGGCAAGTGCGGCGCCCGCCGGGCGCGCTAGGCGGCGCCGCCGCCCCGCCTCCCCTTCCGCGGATTCTTGGACAATTAATTAGAGAATAAAGAAGGAAATTGATTAGGATTATCTTAGGCTTTTTGGTGTGCAAGGGAATATTCCATCTATAAGGAAGACCTTTATTAGGAAAAAATAAATAGGATTGCTTGTAAAAAGGTATTCCAATCTATAAGGAAACCTTTTAGAGAGATTGCTTTATGCGTTACAAGTCCAACTAGCCGGACTATAAAAGTAAGGGGGTCAGAATGTCTTTTCATGGCAACAAGCAATAAAGAAATTATTTCTCTTCTCTCTATCTCTATCTCTCCACCGCCCCTCACCCCCGCGCGCCCGCCGCCAGCGCGCCGCCGCCGTTGCCCAAGCCGCCGCCGCCGCCTGCGTCGCCGCCGCCATCACCGCTAACGCTGGGCGCGCCGCCTCTCTACGGGCGCGCCAGGCCACGTGTCACGCCAGATCGATCCGGGTTGTGACAGCGCACATACCCCACCCCACCCTTATGAGGAGCCACAGCACTGAGACATATGGACGATAATCTTGAGACTGTCTAAGTTACCATAGATGTCTTGTTGTCAATAAACATGTCATCTTTCACTGCAATAACATCATCATTGATCTATAAAATATGAGCACCCACATAAAGTCAAGAATTTAAACTCAGGTGGATACATTGAGGCATAAGCTAAGGAACAAGATCACCTGAGCTATCTATTATTATGGATCATCAACTTGTTTTGATTTAATAATTAACATAGTATTAAATCAGCATAATTAAATCTAACAAAGATAGCTAACTCATTTTCTTGGGATGGCTGAGTTCGTATGATCAATCAAGTTCTATGTCCTATTACAGTATAGAAATATATTTGTTATTCTTAATGAAAAAATAGAGAATAGATAAGAAGACGAAACGATCCACATAAGCACGACCTGTACAATAGAATTCAGAGTTCAGTTAGCTTGGCTCTCCGCTCTAGCTCCCGGTGCGCGCGCATACGCGAATGGCAAACTCTTCCACGTGACCATCTGGCACGTATTACGATTGAGAATTTGACACATGGTTTGGACAGATGCAGCACAGTCACACACTAACTAGGACAGTTTGGACCATGGCAAGTCGGTCGGTTCAGCGGTCAACCTTGTCCCGGGCCTTTTCCTTTCAGGCCATTTCCCCATTCCGAATTGGGCTGGGCCTGAGCCATCACGGCAGGCAGAACACATTTGGACATCTGCAGCCTCTTGTTCTTGCTCTGCGCTTTGTGCCCGCGCTGAAGCTCTGGAGTCTGAGAGGCATTTCTGGTGCCCATGAAGGTAAATAACATAAAAACAATCACATATTTTTCAGTTGCAGCGACACTGATGGCTGACTTGTTATAGTCGTACATGGATTTTTTGTGCGGCATGTCTATTTCTCCCACCGTACTATCCACAAATTAAAAGAATGCTAATGGACACAAAGAGATGACAGCCAAACGTGTCCAAAAGAGGGTACCGGCCATGGCAGCTGCCGGCTGGCGGACAAACAATCCTCCAATCACAGACATGAGCATTTGTTGTGCGCATATGGCAGTAATAGAAAGAGTTGTGCGCAAAATGGGCATAAAGTTCAGATGAATGGCGTTTCACAAAAAAAAAAAAAAAAGTTCAGATGAATGGCCAACATATTGTGCCTGATTTCTTCGAAGATCGATACTTTATAACTACTAGTAGTAGACTAGGGAAAAGCAGACAAGACAAGACGACAGGGCGAATATATATGGAACATACTGCCGAAAAGGGAAATGCGAATCCAATTTCTAGATAAAATTCTGAACTTTATTTATTGGTGTAGACGTCTGGTACGGGTGCTTATGCTGTCTGTACTGCTCTCATAGTCCGAGTCGGGTGACCGGCAAACTCATTGGACCGTTGACTGGTACAGATGCACCACGCGTCCAACAGATGCTGACCGGCACTTGTACCAAGTCAGAGTCAGCGGTCAACCAACTTGTATATAAAAGTACTTCGCAAATGGGCTGGCAGCTGAAATTTGAGCCCAAAACAAAGCCCGTTATGGGGTTTTTGTTTGGACTTTTGCAAATAAAAAGTATTACTTTTCCTCTAACTTTTACCGAAAGTCCATTTTTTTCTCAGTGAACTCCAAAATCAGGCAAATTTATCTCCCCAGCTTTTCAAACCCCAAGTTTTACATCCTGGAATGTTTTTTAAAGCAGTTTATCTTTTTTATCTTTCTATTCTAGTTATTTATTTTGGTTGAATCTTTGAAAAATCATAGTAAATCACATAAAAATCAAAAAAAAATGAAAAATCTATTTTTTTGGACTTCACATGAATAGATCTATATAGTGAGTATATAATATAGTATGCTTTAGTTCCAATTTTCTTTTTAGCTGTAGATTTAGATTTATGTTTTTCCGTAATTAATTGGAATATTTCATAATTGTAGTTTGTGTAGTCTAGTTGTAGTAAATATGAAATTTGTACTACATTTCAAGCATACATATCCACATTATGCACACATTATAACTCAGTTTTTAGGCAATGGCCTACGATATGCTCAACGCCACCGCCAGCGAGGAAACCCTTAGTGCTGCCGAGTCGTGGGAGTCGAGGGAACGAAGATCAATTCCAATCAACTACTCATCATTTGCCGGCAAGCTAGATTTCTGCTCATCATTATGTAGTAAGCAACATATGTGCTGACAATGAAGCGCTGGTGGCGACTTTGTAATTCTCGGAATTTGCTGTCTCAACTGTTTGTGTAGGTGTTCCATGCTCATAGGCCTGAGTTGTGTATGCGAGCGCGTCTGCATATTTGTACCATGGTTTGAAAACACTTGATAGGACTGTCACTTTATTCAGAAAATATAAGATACTACGTACAACAAAGATATTTCATGGCTGGTATATCAACTATCGAATTAATACTATCATGATCAAATCGCTATCTACTTTCGAAAGGTACGTCATCACCAATTCACTATCACAGAGAGGTATATACTACATACATATATAGCATGACAGCCCACTAGGTATACATACAGCCTATCATCTGATAATTACCTATGGCATGTTTTGGTGTTTGGGTCCCAGGTCATGCCGGATGGACATTGTGGACCTACTGTCAGTTGTTGCAAGTACAGCTGTTTGAAGAACTGTATGATAGGACGGCCAACGCCGGAAGCAGCTTCGTCGCCGGCGGCCCACTTGTCGCCTTCCACTCGGCGCGCCGACCCTGACACGACCAACAGCATCAGCGCCGCCAGCAGCAGCGGCAGAACGAACTTGCTGGTCATGGCCATTATTGTCCCTAGCAAGCTTTCTGCTACAATTTTTGTGGCTCTCAGTTGGCAAAGAGAAAACACTTGTTAAGTGATTTTGGTCTCTCGAGACTTGAGAGTGTTTGAGGACGATGAAATGTGCCCAGGTATATATAGAGGCTCTAGGTTTGAAATTTAAGCATTGTGAAAATTCCATGCAACTTAACGTGTGCGACTCGACCGTGCGGTAGACTTTGAGTTAGTATACTAAGTACGAGTAAGGAGCTGAGCCATACGCGGTTTGTCGCCGACCGCCGACGTAGCGTTCAGCAGCTTTTGGTTAGGCCGGGGCCTCGTAATACTATACCCTTTGTGGTGTGTATCATGTCGGCCCACTGTCCGTTGGTATGTTGGCCGTGTGTTCATCATAAACTATATCCTTTTAGTCTGTTTTTCATACTTGAATATCAAAGCTAGACATCTTACCCTCTTGAACTCTCAAAAACTGTTCAAATAATTAACTTCATACTATGGTTTTGGAGGTAGCTTTTTTATTTTTTAGTTAAGAATACTCCCCATGTTCCAAATTATAAGTTATTGTAATTTTTCTAGATACATAGCAAAGATATATATTATGTCTACATACATAATAAAAATAAAAATATCTATCTAGAAAAGTCAAAATGATTTATAATTCAGAACAGCAAAATTTGAATTAATCAAAATCCATTCTCACATGTAGCCCCAACTTTGATCTGCCTCTTTAGAAGACAAAAACCTTATTCTTGTGATGACACTTTGCGAGGCACATCCAAAAGATTTATGGTGGCGGTTGTTTTCCATTAACCGTAGCGGTTTTAGTAACGCCACGATAAATAGATTAATCGTGGCGGTTTTATAATAAAACCGCCACGATTAATGAGGCCCGATCAGCGGCACCAGATAGGCCCATACCATCCCTAGTGAGCTCGATACTACGCCAAAGCATATATAATGAAAACCCCTAACCCCGATCCCTCACTTCTCCCCCTTTCCACTCCCCCTCTCTCTCTCCAACTCCCGGCTTGGCGGCTCCCTCTCTCCCTCACCCCGGCCCTCCTCTCCCCACGTGATCGGGCGCCCCACGCCCCTCTCCCCACGGCACCCCACCTCTCCACACCACCTCTCTCACACCAGCGGGCGGCGCACGGGCGTGGAGGCTTGAGCGGGCGGTGTGTGTGCCCCTAGCGAAGCGGGGCGGCGGGCTGCGGGCCCCGTGGATGATCCGGTGGATCCGACGGATCCGGATCGGGCGCGGATCCGGCGGGCGTCCGCGGTGACCTCTCGACCCGGCCCGGCCGCGGCGACCTCGACCTCGACCTTGGCCCGTGGCTATACGGGCGCCCCCCGCTGTGGCGTAGCCGAGCTTCGTCGCCTGTGGCTGCCCGGACGCCGCCGGGGCGGCACGAAAAACCCCTAACGGGCCCGGACGGCCCAGATCCGGGGCTGTTAGGGTTTTGAGATTAGATTTTCTCTTTTTATTTATTAACCGTGGTGGTTTTCTGGGGTCCTAGAAACCGCCATGGTTATTCCTCCTATTTACGGTCACCTTCCCTTCGTGGACGGTTTTAAAAACCGCCACGGAAAATAAAAAAAACGCCACCAAAAATAAAAGGTGCAGTAGTGTGAGCAATTAAGAGGATTTCAAAGTGTTCTGAAGTAAAACATAATGGAGTTTGCAAGTGGAGGAACTATTTGCGAATGTACGATGTGCTACCAGCGGTAGAAAAGCCGTATTGAAACATGGTATTTCGACGGAAATACTACTGCATTTATTTATATCAATTTTGCACCTAATTTTGTACTCTAAAAACTAATATTTCGTCCGCATTAATTGGGTACTTGTCCTTTTCTTTTTTTCCCCAACGATGAGGTCATCTTATGAAGTGAAGCTGTGACGGAATGTTTTCTTGGGAAGTTAGCCGTGGCTGTTTGTCTCAAGTTGACCGCCAGTCAAGATTTCCTGTGTTCAGTATAAAAAATTTATATTCAAGTCAAAAGTCTAGCAGTCACAATCAGTCTTCTATCAAAACAAAACAAAAAAATCAGTGACACATTCGCAATCAGATTATCAACTTTATTTATTTACAAAACACGCGTCACACGATACTACTCACAGCATTAAGTATTCAGATGACAGCTGGTCCGATCCACGATGTGGCAGGACCGTATGTATAACCCTGTTTCAATAGTAGGGTACCTACTACCTGGCTTGAATGAGATTCATCGCCCCTATTTCGGGTTTGTTTGACAGGACTTTTTTTTTTTTCCTCTACAAAACCTTCTTTCAGCTTGCTTTTTTTTTTTTTTTTTTAAACAAACCTCACTCCACGCATCCGCATGAAACGGATTTCTCACCGAGAGGAGAGGCCGAGCGAAAAAGCGGTGTTTCACCATTTAATTTAATTCTTATACTTTTTTATGTGTTTTCCTCTCTAAGCGTACCTTGATATACATAATTGCAGGGCCGGGGTGTATATATAGGAGCTAGCTTCAAAGCTTTACGTTCACTACTAAAGCCATTTTTTTAGACTTTGACTCCATAAAAAAACTTCATCGGTGGAGCTGAAGCCGTTTTGGTAAAGCTTTTGGCAAAATAGCTCCACCCTCATAACATGCTCTCATAGATTGCCAGGTACGATGAGGTGGAGCCGGATAAAGCTATTATTTTTGGCTCCATCGTATCTCAAAACTCTATGAAAACATGATTTAAGGGGCTTCTTTTCGAGGCCGTTTTGTTTTACCCCATTTGACACAAAAACGACTTCAAACGACTCCCGAAGCCGCTAGCCAAGCGGGTAATGACTATGTGTGTGACTCGACACTGCGCTGAGGTGCCACTTTCACGCGGGTTTCTGATCCCACTGGTCAGTCATCACTAGAAATGGAAAACTTACAAACTCAGGTTGTGGTCGGGCCGGGATGTCGGTCCGCGTAGGGTTCAAGGTTCATCGGCGCGCGCTTAGCGCTACAATTCGTCTTGTGGACCCTGTGGTCGGTGTAGCTTTCCGTGAACATTGTGTCTACATACTCCCTCCGGTTTGTTAAAAAAGTCGTTTAGGACAACGACACAGTCTCCAAAATATAACTTTGACCTTTTGTTGTTACAAAAATATTTAAGGAAATGTGATATATGTATACCTTTGTGGAAGTATTTTTTTAAGACAAATCTATTGATATAATTTTTTACATTTAAAAACTTAACAACTTAAAAGCTATTAATGATTCTCAATGTTTGACCTAAACCTTGTGTAAACGCCATTTTTTACCAAACCGGAGGGAGTACTACACCAACGAGTTATGGTAGGCAGTTGCACTGCTTTGCAAGACCGGCACGGAGGACGGGAGTGGAAGCGTCGTTAGGAAATACTGGTGTGTGTTGTGTGGTTCCACACGAAGAGAAGAAATTGACCATAGACTCTACTGAAGCACTGCGATGATATATGGTTCGAGTTCACTAATTGCCTAGTGAACACGGCGTAGACGTATACATTTAATGTTGTAGATTAATTTTACGTTCTGTGAAAATTCAGAAGGTAGAAATTTCTAAGAAACGTCCAAGAAAGTTTTGTCTAATTGGCACCAAAGGACGGATCAATTGGAAATACATGATTGCTTTCCAGCTGGGGAGATCGATGTTGAAGTAGTGGAAGTCCGAGACAAGTACCTTCGATCGTTTTCATTTCGCAAAAAAAAAAAATGATGAATTGTATTTAGGGTTGATCATATTTCCAGTCCCAGATCTCAATCACTTTTTTGAAAATGGAAAATATTTTCTAGTTTTTGTGTCTTTACCTTATTATATTAAGTAGTTTCAGCGATATTTTTTGATGACTCACAAAAATGTCACAATAAAAAAAAAGACAGAAAGGTCACAATCAAAGGGACGGGACTCGAACGGATATGTGAGGCTCGGGCTTCCAAACTAACACATCCTTCTCAGACGGAGGTGGGTCAGTTTTATTACTCCGGTTGTCACAAAACAGATTTAAACAACTTTTACTATGTATTTAGAAACACTTTATATTTAAGTGCATAACAAAAAACTAGTAACTAAAAAGAGCTAAAATGGTTTATAATTTGGAACGGGTGAAGTATATCAATAATTTATGCCCGGTTCACATGAACGTATTATAATGGAATTCAGCTCTTTTTGCACGTCAAATGTCAAGGTCGAGCTTACGCTCAAAGTTCCGTGGTCTTTTACGTGTGCGACTCGTAAGCAAGAGCGATGTCGGCTGGGCGGTGGATCCCCATGTTCTTATGACGAACTTGCCTGTCGCGGCAAGAACCAAAATAAAGCTTTTACTAATGCAAGTTAGTTAGGGCAAGGCATCAGCATGACAGCATACCGCCACGGAAGACACAGTGAAAGTGTCTGGAGTACAGGTGCACGCATGCATTGCTCCAAACGAAGAAGGATGCACCCGGGAACGAAACTGTGCTGATTTTTCAGGATTGCCTAGTGAACACGGCGTACATACGCGCAAGACTGTAGATCGATTTGACGTTATTCGAACGTCGTTCAAAAGGAGAAATTTCTGAAAAGCCCTCAACCTCAAAAAAAAACACACACACGCATCAAAGTTGAAGTGAAAGTACCTTTTCCTCAGGAAAGACCGATCAATCTGAAATGTGGCCCTGGTTGAAAAACAAAGGGATACTTATGAAAGCTAAAGTGAAAGTTTGAGGGAACTACCTTTTTCCTTACTTCAAATTTGGCAAATTTGGCAGGTTTGTTTCTTATTTGCTGATCATTAGTTTCCAAAAAAGAGAGTTTCAGGTGGGAGTGGCATGCTCCCTCCCTACCGACCACTAAAAAGAAAGCCTTTTCTAATTGTTACCAGGGCTATTTAAACGCGTTTAACGACGTTGCCTATTTGCTTTATGAGATCACTAACCTGATACGTGAAACGTTTGCACGCGACATGACTAGCTAGACCGGTCAGAGTTTCTTGTCCAAGTCAAAGTCTATCGGTCAGTCACACATCAGAAATACCCTCTCTTACATTTCTACTCTCCCTCAATCCCTAGTTGACTGACGTCGTTGTTTTTTTTTCCAAAGTCTGCCTCAATTTATATAAACAAATTTGTTAAAAAATAAATACAAATATAAAGTTTAACTTTTTATATAAAATGATAAATCTTTATAATAATCAAATAAGAATTATTAGTTTATTATTAATCCATTTTGATATCTATTTAATGTTAGAAATATCAATATTATCTTCTATAAGTTCAATCAAAATTCAAATAGTTTGGCCTAAACAAAAGTAGAATTGCATCCTTTTTCTTGGACGAAGCTAGTACTTAGGTCCTGTTTGGTAGGGTTTCTCCACCGGCTTCAGGAGCCATTTGGTATTGTCTTGTGCTTAATGTGGTAAAACAAAATGGCATCACATAGAAAAACCCCTTAAATCGTGCTACCACACATGTTTGAGGTGAGATGGAGCAAAAAGTAATGGCTTCACCTTGCTTCACCTTATCATGTGAGAGCTAGCATGTTTTACGGAACCGTACATGTAGAGTTGTTTGCCAAACAATTTACCAAGACTATAAGTTTAGTCAAATTTTAAAAATAACGTAAGGTAACTTTTGAGACTAAATTATTTAGAGCCAATGATGTTTTTTTTTTTAAAAAAAGCTGGTGCCTATGAACAAGCAAAACCAAGTTCTTACAAAGTCTTCATCTCATCTGTTGGTTACAATCGAACGGACAATAGAACACCAAATTATAGGGAGAAAAACAAAAACAAAAATAAATTTATTAGTTTTTTTTGTGCGAAGACCTGACTGAATGGTCAAGATTTCCTATTCAAGTCATGTCTAATAGTTTTCTAGGATTCGCCCGCGCCTCTCCCGAGGCGACGGACGGAACCTCCGCCCCGGGCAGCGCCGCCCCGGCCTCCACCGGGCCGCCGCCGTTGACCTGCCGCCGCCGGAGCCGCCCTCTAGCCAACAAGCCATGAGACTTCCGTGATGGTGGCGGCCGGCCGGCTCTCCCCCGACGGCGGCTAGATCCGGCGCCGCCATGGCCGCATCGGCGGCTACCGTCACCGTCTCTTCCCCTATCCCTCCCCCGAGATCCTCCATGGCTGCAGCACCCTTGCGGCGGCGAGCACCCTGCCTAGATCTAGGCGGCCCGGCGCTACTGGGATGGGGTGGAAGGCTGGCGAGGTGGCGGCGACGGCGGACCCACGGCGGCGCGTCCCTTCTGGCGTGGGTGGGCCGGGCGTCGCCGAGTCCCGGCGGATCAAAGGCACCGACGGCTTGGGTGGTGCCGCGCGCCACCCTCTCCATTCCCCCCCTCCTCCTTTGCTGTCCGAGCTCCTCCGGCGAGTTGGTGGCCGGTCGGCCGGTCAATTCGGGCGTATGATCTACGTCGGCGGCCTCTCCCTCGGCCGGGTCGATTCTATCGTGCGGATCTGGCGGTTGCTATCTAAGGCAATCGCAATGGGATCCCCGTGCCCCCTCGATCTTGAGGGTCGGGCTCCTGGTGGGCGCGGATCGCATACAGCTGCAGCACGGAGTCCATGGGCGCCAATCCTCGTAGCGTCTCCTCCCAGCCGGGCGGCCTCTACAACTAGCATGGGTCCTCCCGAGCCTAGTCGATTAATGTTCAACGCCTGGGTGAAAACCTAGCACGGTTCTTTGGGCGACGGTATTGGCGCGATTGGCGCATCGTCGAAGTTCTTGTTCGTCGGGGCGGTCTTGGTCGAAAAACCTTTTGTGCTTCTTCCTTCCGGTGATGGCGTCTGCGGATGTCAATTTCCTTCCTAAAGGCATCATTTGGAGCACTTCCTTGCCACCTGCTTTTGTATGGAGTCAGCTTCGTTGTTGTGTCTCGCCGGCTACCTTCAGGGGACCGGTTGCATTGTTTGAGCAAGCCAAGAGCACACTCTCCTTGATGAGCAATACAACGATCAAGTGGAGGGTGGAAGCATATATTTCATTTGCTTTAGTTCTTTTGTCCATCTTAGGGACTGGTTCGCTCTTTTTATCTTTTTATGCTTTATGCAATATCTGTAATAATTGGCTGTGTACGCCCACGGACGTAGAGGCCGGATGTTCTCATCTGTTATTAAAAAATAGTCAAGTATAATAGTCAATCTTCCAAATTGGAAGTTCCAATGAGATTGAGGCATCGAGAGATGGTCTCAACAGTCAGCTACGTGTACCCAGTCTCAAACATTCGCAACCTAACCAAACCACACGTACAAAGTTCAATTGCGGCTGCATGCATGCATTTTTGTGCGTCCATTTCTCGCACAAATGGTTCACAAGGATTGCTACACTGTGTACTCCGTCTTAAAGCCAACGAGCCACTAGTCCAACTGTTAAGGGCTTAAGTGTAATTGGTCTTAAAGCCAATGAGCCACTAGTCCAACTGGTTTTATAGGGCATGTGTGCGGTACTCCACAGGTTCTGGTTTCGACTTCACTTGGGAGCTAATTTTCAAAATTTCTAACATTGGTTAAAAAAATCTCTTTATCCGTCTCATGGCCAAAAGCAGTAGTTAGGCCCGACCCGGTTCTCACCTAGGTAACGGTGCCCCGTGTCGGGGTGGGGTAAGGGTTCGAGATTTTCTCGACTTGCGTGAGAAGGTTTTCTTCTTAAGCATAATTCTCGAGGACTGTCTTTCCCCCGGTCGGTTTTTTTTTTTTTTACTCTGTCTTAAAGAGAGAGGGAGAGAGAGTTGTTCTCACTTCCAAAAAGTAATAATTTTTAACTTTGACCAATTATATTTAACAAAATATTAGTGTTTACGATACATAATTAATATTATTAAGTAGATCTTTGAATGTACTTTCATAATAAATCTTAGGTACAGTACTATGATTTATTCTGTCAAAAAAACATATACAGATTATTATTTTCATATTTCTATTTGTCCTTTAGGTTGTCCGTGCGGAAGATGGATTGAAGGTGGAGCAAATGGGCTTTGAGCTTTAGCTCGAAGCTTGGTGTCTTGCTCCCGGTTGTTTCTTTTTATATAATTTTTATTTTTTACTTTTCAGGTGTCGGGTTCCGGCAATCTTGTACATAAACTCTGTTTCTTCTTAATACAAAGATATGCATAATCGTGCGTATTCGTAAAAAAAATACGTGAACCGGCTGCTTGCCCTGTATATGTGAGCTTGCGGGTTAGCCCCACTTACATTATTTCTGCCGTATACACACAGCGATAACTAGAAAGAAAAAAAGAACTCGAATATATCGCGGTATGAAAGAACTGTTGCATGCATGGATGATAGTAATAAGGTAGAGACCGAGCTCGATCTGCATCGTCGCTCTACATGTAATAGATCAGCTGATCAGGATCGGACACGGTTGGCGGCCATCTCGATCGATCTCTCGGCCTGTTCATCTCCGCGAGGGAGGCGGGCAGCAGTTGTTGTGTACGTCATAAGTGCTGCACGAATGGCATGGTCCTGTTTTCTTCTCCTCCACTTGCAGCAGGCGACTGTGCAGGCCTCGCCCATGGCCATGAGCCGACGACGACGTGGTTGTCGCTGCTGGCGGCGGCCCCGGCAACACCCGCGCCGCGGCAAGGGTTGCCGAGCCCGACGTGGCCACGAGAACCAGGAGCACGATGACCACCGCAACCACCAGCTTTCTCACCATGGACGTGGAGGTGATAATAAACGACGACGACATTAAGGTGGTTCAAGATTATTATGTTCTCTCTCTCTCTCTCTCTCTCTCTCTCAATGGTGCTAGCAAAATCAGCTTTGTTGGCTACGGATGAGTGTTATAAGCGTCCGAGTACGTAATCACCTCGTATATTTATACAGGCCGGAATGCCAGCCGGCCGGAAGCTGTTCTTGCATGCCATGGTCGGTCGTACGAGCTTACTCCGAAACTTGCACGGTTTTTACGTGTGCGACTCGTTGGCTAAGCTGACTAGCTGCTTTGCAATTGCAAACAGGCAATGCACACACATACACAAAAACTACTACGCGATTTCTGTAGGCTATAGCTATGTCCATCAGCGCGAAATTTCAGGTTATAGCTATGTCCATCAAGGCGAAATTTCCGTACGTGGGTGCGTCCGCTAGGCTTAGAGCAAGTATTATAATACGTGGTAAACAGGCCGGTACATGGGACGATCTTCTTTTCAGCCCACCCATACAAATAGTTAGCTCTTTTTCTAATTAATCTGATGACTCACTTGTTTATCTCACATATTGCATTGGTTCTTGTGCCCAAGGCCGGCTGTAAGCTTAGAGCCCGCTTCTCTTTTCTCCTCCCTTCTCTCTTCCACATCAAGATTTAACCAGAACATGTTTTATCATAATCTTCGCTTCTATCATAATACTTGCTCTTATCTAGACGGCCAGTGTGGCGCTGTGATTCAAGCTGCATGCATGCACACCAATTGTTTTATCAAGTGGTCCCCTTCCAGTCAATGCATGCACACCACGCGGGTCGTACCATGCAGTCAGGCATGCAACCAATGCATGCGCTCCGGATAAGCTGAGCTTATTCGTTTACATTTCAGCTATGTACATTTGCCAACTTTGCTAGTCTTAAGTCTACGTTTGCGCGTGATCTGTTCTTACGAAGTCGTTGCCAGGCCACAAAACCGAAAGCTAGCGCTACAGTTTGTCCTAGCTTTCGGTGACGGTGTGTCAATAGGGCAATTCCAAATACTACCGGTGGCATGTCCAAAACTCCAAACTAACTGAAGAAATCTATCACACAGTGTCACGAGATGAATGGACGCTCGGTGCTTACGCAGCAGCATTCATGACTTGGGTTCTGTTGGGCCCATATATCCTTCCTATCCTGCTGTGTTATGTATATATACTAGGTGGATTCCCGTACCTTGCCGCCGATATGAAAGAGAAATATATGAGTTAGAATATTACTATCACTCTTCTATTCTTTTTCTTTCTCCCCCCCTTTTTCATTCTCTTTTTTCATTTTACTCTATGACAACTACCATCAGTGGGGCTCACCTGCAATTTTATTAAAATATATCCATATTAGATCTTGTTTTGAAGTATTATTAAAAGAAATTCGATGGTGTAATCGTAATTTAATTTGGTTTTTTGGTTTGTGAGTTATACTATTTTTTTAGTTAGTTCAAACAGTGGGGGCCTGCCGCTGGATGTCATGGTCTTAGTCGGGTCGCTGAGGTGGCATGCACGCATTGGTTTCTTGGTTTGTGAGTTATAATATTTTTAGTTAGTTCAAACAAGAGGGCTCTGCGCCGGATGTCATGGTCTTAGTGGGGGGGCTGAGGTGGTATGTTGCATGTCCAGAGAACTCTTTAGTAGGGGATCTCTAATGACCCTTCCCCAAATTGGCCGAGGCTTGTCTCGACTCCGTAGATACATGTTATCTCTCCCAACACACACTTTGCTCAAACACACACTATGGAATACCAAATTTAAGCTACTTGTTGTTTCTCCAAAAAAAAAAAAAAAGGGTACTATATCTGTTTCTAAAAAAAAATATGAGTTATCTCGGATACCGCATATGGAAATTGACTCTCCTGCAAAAGACATTTTCCTTGTGTGCCAAAAAATTGTAAGGGATAGAGAAAAAATATACTTAGGACACATTCTATCAGTAAAACTAGTGAGATATGTTTAGGACACAGTCCACCAAATGCAAGTGGATTAATTTCTCATCCGAAAGACACAACAACGACGCTTGACCTAGCCGACCAAAGGGCGTCATGCCCCGACGTCGATCGGCGATCGCCCCCTCCGATGGCCTCTTCGGCACCGGTGCGGGTGGGGGCGGGCGGATCGACGTCCGCTGGCGTTGGTAGCTACTAGGTTGTGGAGTCTAGTAGGTTAGGGTTTGCTCATCGTTGTCGTCGGCGATGGAGTTTAGGGTCCTCGCGGTAGCATCGCCACCGTCCACGGCAAATAAAGGTCTTGGTTACCGGCGGAACTACGGCTACCTCGTTACCACTTTCGGTGATGGCGGTTCTTTGCGAGCCAGATCGGCAAATAAACCGCTCCACGTCGTTAGGTTTCCGGCTTACATTGGTGTCACACTTTTAGGGTCCTGGCGGTAGCATCGCCACCATCACGGCAAATAAAGGTCTTGGTTACGGCGCTAACTCCATTTGGATGTCATCGGTATGTGAGCTCTTCGCTAATCCCTATGGGTTTGTTCTTCCATGTCTTCCATGTCGTTGGGTTTCAGGCGGACGGTGGATGTTTGGCTGGCCGATTTTCTTTCAACGGAATCGATTTCGCGGTGATCCGGGCGATGGATTATGTGGCTTTTCAATGCTTGGTTCCTTGGCGGAAGCACATGTGGACATGGATCGTTGTGGTAGAGTCGATGGCGAACTAGAGAATCGGAGACGAAGAAGATGAGAGTGGTTCTCGAAGACTCAATTGTAATTTTCTTTTTCTTCGGAGTTCTGCTTTTGTAATAGGGGAGGATGTGTAGTGCTGTTCTTTCGCAAAAAAAAAAAAAAAAATGTTTAGGACACAATCTATCCTTTTAAAATATAATAAATTGGTAAAATAAACTTTTACATATCTCGAATTAATTATTAAAAGAACTTAAATTATGAATACCCAAACCCTAGCTCCGCCAATACATGTTTAAACTATGAGCTCAAATGAAAGAATAGGTCACTATACTAATACCCAATATATGCACCTATCAGCCTAAATTTAGTGAAGTAGCGCCATTGCATGCATGCATGGATGGACGTAGGACGGTCCGGTCCGTACCCGTCCGTTGTATCTCTACGGGCATCCAATTTGAGGATCACCGCTTGTACACGAATGGCCTGCTTTTGATTTTTCCTCCTCCGAGGACAGCAGCAGCCTCTGAAGGCCTTGCCAATGCGACGACGACCTCGTCCCCGGTGCCACCGGTGTCACGTCATTGTTGATGGAGATGCCGGCGGAGGCGGCAAGCTGTGCTCCCGGAAGCGCCCGCGCCGCGGCATGGGTGGCCAAGGCCGAAGTGACCACGAGCACCAAGAGCATGGCCGCCATAACCCTTCTCATCGTGGACGTGGACGAGGTGATAGGCGACACTATCTATCACTATCAAGGAGGTTGCTCAGACTTCGAGTAGTAGTTATGTTCTATCCTTCTAGGCTTCGACACACCTAGCTCTACGATTCTTTTTTTGTTTGAATTTGGAAGCGATTCAGTCGAACTGCCAAGTTATACGACTTCGCTAGTGCTATAGGATGCTATGCTAGAACTATGTACTATTTATAGGAGCGATAATGGGACGTCTGACAGGCTCTTATTGTATTCATGTTGGGCTCACACTGAAACTTCCGTGGTTTTACCTTCGACGTGTGCGACTCGTAGGTTAATTATTTAATTAAGCTGACTAATTCGCAAAGCAAGCTAGTAATGCACACGTATACAAGTCCACGCTGCTCTCTGCACCGACATCGATCACACGAGTGTGTGTTTAACTTGCGAGCAAAGATATCGGTCAAGCGATCCGTTCTTACGAATTTGCAACAAATTAATTCCGAAACTAGCTAGCGCTCGGCTAATTCCTCATCTGTGATGATGTTGCACTTTCGCCTATCGGAACTTTCGGTGTTGAGCAATGTTTCTATCCCAGAAAGTTACGGTAGGGAACTAGGGCAGTTTCCCTACACTGGCATTGATGTTCTCCTAACGTTCAAAACGAGAGACAGTACGTTTAGCCTTGGATGAGTAAAAAAAAGGAGAGGAATTTCCATGAAGCGGGCTCAGTGCCAAACACACGCACGATTAGTACATGTATGAACCGTCTGATCCACGAGAAGCCGATCAAATGGAAATGCGGCGCTTGATGAAGCAAATGAATTATGGGGCACTTTTGTAGTTGGTGAGATCACACAGAGCTGAAGTGAAAGTTGGACACGTACAAGTACCTTTTTTCTCACTTCAACTTTGATTAGTTATATTTTGAGGACTTATATTTATTAGTTTGCTGGTGGGCAGCAGACAGTTCCAACCAAAGGAATCTTTCCTTTTTCTTTTCGTTTTTGAATTCGAATACCTTTTCGTTTTGTTTATGAGATCAGCGACCTGATGAAGTCACGAAGCATGCATTTGTATATATATTATATACTTGCGTGGTTAGTAGCCCAGTCAAAATTTCCTACTCTAGTCCAAGTCTAACTGACGAGGTCGGTCTCGAAGCGAAAAAGGTCTCTATTCATCACTAGTTAATTAATTGTTAGTCTCACATTCACAAAATCGCAATCACATAATGCGCTCCTGTTTCGAACTGCACCGACCATCGGATTTTCAACAGGCGGAATCCTGAACGTTGGATGAGAATATTATTCCAATTGGCAGCGAGCGAGTTTGACTCGCCATGCATGCATATGCATAGGCCGAGACCCCTACACGTCAGGGCCAGAACCGAGAAAAAAACTATCATGCATGCAACTGGACTGAACGGGACTGCCGGTGAAAATGTTCAGACCTGCTAGCTTGTAAATCACGCGCCTATGTGTACACCCGTGGAACTTGTGGCGAGAGAGTTATTCTTAATTTCTCCTTTTCATTTTATTTTGGGTTTGGGTTTTAAAAGTCTTGTACTACCTGTGTCCCCCTTTATAAGACGTCCCTAGTCCTAGCACATCATTTGCGTGTCTAGATCTACTCCATGTTTCTGCACTTGGTCACAATCCTATGCTGATTCAGTCAATAAATGATGTACTTAATGATGATCTAAAATGTCTTATAAAATGAAACGGAGATAATTTACATAGTTTGTATATTAGTTGTTTTTCCTTGCACATAAAAAAATCAAATAGGGGCCTTCCATGCCGACTTTCAAAAAAAAAAAATCGTTACCTAACAACTTGTATACAACACCACCTTTAGAGCGTCCGCAATGGTTAGCTATTTGGTTAGCTAGATCTGACGTCATTAAATAAAAAAGTACAAGAGAGGGTAGTGTTGACATCTCTAACGCGATCCACATTTAGGATGGCGCCGAGAAATGCTTGTTGACATCTCTAACGCGATCCACATTTAGGACGGCGCCAGAAATGTATAAATGGTATCTATCTAATAAGTTAGCTTGGATGTGGAGTTAATCTCACATTCCAATAAAAGTCAGAGCGGAGAGTTAATAAAGTTAGACGGAATTAGTTATGGTTTATGACTTCGCAACATTATCGATGGTGGAGTTAATCTCACCATGATAGGCACAAAAGCTGTACCACACATTCTAGCATTGCCCACGAAACTAGTCTGTCACCCTAGCTCACAACGCTAAAGAAATGCGTGAACGGATATTCTTTATATGTCACTTGGACTTCTTGCAATAATATAATTCTGGTATCGATCTGCAAGCGCACAGATAGAATTACCCTATTGTAGCATCTCACCAGGATTCTATCCTAGGTATCGTATTTATATTCTACCGAAAAGGAGGGGGTGGCTATGGGTAGGTTGATGATTTAATATTGATTCACTTGCAGTGGTGTAATGTAGAGTGGACCATATGTATCATACTAAACTCAAACTAGGTAAGTCACAAGGTAAAGATAAATAATGATAAATAATAATAATATTGATAACATTCCAAGTCAAAAATAATGGTGTGCCACTAGTTGGTCTTATAACTGGCTAAATATCATAGTATAGGTAGACTAGGATGGAATACCCCTAAGTTACTCCTAAATATATGTCAATGCATACTACAATTAGTGCAATACATCTAGTCATCATCGTATGAAAGCATTATATCTACACATGGTGAATATTACTAAGGAAGATTAGGAACAAAACCAACCAACCATAGTAACAAGGTTCAACTAGCCCTATATTCGGGGGGTGGGCTCCAAAGGACTCAATGGGAGTATCACATCCACGATCTACCACACTTCCCAGAATATAGGGTGATGTCGCAGGCAAACGTTGTATAAACACCACGTTTACACATTGTCGACCACCCACATATTGACCATCTATGTGAGCGCTATACGACTCCATGCTTGAATACAAAGACAAACATACTAAACTAAATATATAATCATAGTAAGCATGGAAACATATAAATAAGAATATAATCATTAAATAGAATAATGTCATAGCAATTGTATTCTAACTAAATACTTACAATGATGAATACAAGAGAGAAGCCACTTGAAATTTGTTTGCTTCCGCTACTTCTTGACGATCGTGAATTCAAGACAATACTTGACTTCCGCTAGAACTAGCCTAGATAGCTATTGCTCTAGTTATGGTGGAACTAGGGCTTAGGGTCTTGACTTGGAGCTGGATGACTTGAATGATAATGAATAGGAATGAATTAGGGTTTCACCCAGGGGGCAGGGGGTCTTGTTATATAGCCCCGAGAGGATGCACGACGGCCCTTGGATCAAACCGACCTTGATGGATGGACTAGATTACTCCTCATAGGCGGTAGTGAACCGACCCTAGGTGACGGAGGCGACAGGTGGGCCCGGGCGGCGCCGCCTCACTGCCCTGTCTCGCCGCCCTCGCTCACCGCCGGTGGGCCCCGTCCTCTTATGCGTTGTCTCCGGTCTCTTCGGAATGTTCTAGTGTGGGTTCCACGTTGGGTTACGTCACGGACACGTCTTTTATGTCGTAAGGCTTGCAAACTCTTGGGTATTTTTCGTTTTAATCCCTGAAAAAATATATAAATCACAAAAACTAGTGGAATCATGTCGGTTAAGCCCTTATACTATGTTGTTATTCATTTTAAGCCCATATTTTCGTTTTAAAAACCTCTATATTTTATGCTATAAGGTATACCAACAGTAGTCACTATCGATGAGCAAATAGTTAAGCTATTTTACGTAGCCCAAAAATATGTGAGAGGAGTGTGTGAGAGCAAGGTTAATGGTTTCGCCGGCGGCCGACTGTATCCTCGTGCCATGTCACTTGTATTCTAAATAGAGAACACCCGTATAATGGACTAACTAACTGCATCGGTTGTAAGGAATAATTAAATATTTATTGTTTCCATGGCCTGGGTATGAGATTAGGAGAGAGATGAAGGAAAGCTTGTCTCGGTTCCCGCGTTTTCACTACTACAGAATTGATTTTGCGTGGTGTTTGAATTTCATTTTCCGTGGCGGGCTTTTGAGAAACCGCCACGAAAAATACCCTGATTAACCGTGGCGGTCATTTTTTATTAACCAGTGGCGGTTGGCGGTTTTAATAACCGCCACGGTAAATCCATTAACCGTGGCGGTCTTTATAAAAAAACCGCCACCGTAAATGAGGCCCAAACATTCCCTCCAGAGAACCCAATAATGACCCAATAACATCCTAACTATATATATGGGGACTTAAACATTTTCACTTCAATTCCTCACCCAGAGACTCACTCCCGACCCTCCTCCCTTCCTTCCACCGAAGGCGCGCCCGGTCCTCCTTCCCTTCCTTTCTTCCTCCACTTGCAAGTGCGGGCCGCGGCGGCCGGGGCTCCTCCGGCGGCGGCCCGGCCGGGCGGTGGGCGAGGCTCCGCCGGGGGGGGGGGGGCTCCTCCCGGGCAGCGCGGGCCGGCGGCGCGAGGGCTCCTCATGGCGTCGCGGACTCGTGGCGGGGCGGCGCTTCCGGCGACGCACCGGCGGCGCGAGCTTCTCCTCGCGAGCATCTCGCGAAGCAAAGGCGTCCGGCGGAAAGCGGCCGGGCGCGCGGATCAGCCGCCCGGCGGCGAGATCCGCCCGGCGCGTGCGGATCCGCCCGCCGGTAGCGGTCCGGCCCGGCGGGGATCCGCCACCGGGCGAGCCGATCCGGCCGGCGGCAAGCGGATCCGGCCGGTGGCGAGCATGGCGGCTGCCGCGGCTAGCTGACGGGACCACGAAACCCTAACGGGCCCGGCGGCCCGGATCGGGGCCGTTAGGGTTTCGAGATTGGATTTTTCTTTTTATTTATTTTTTATTATTAACCATGGCGGGCATTTTGTCCGCCACGGAAAATCGTCCATTTTCCGTGACCCTTCGTCCGTGGCGGGCGACGAAAAACCGCCACGGAAAATGTTTTTTTGTCCGCCACGGAAGTTCGTTTATTTATGCAGTAGTGTTTTGCCGGCGAAGAACCAAGCGCTCGCTCAACTCTCTTTCTTCTTTTTCTGTCTCGCCACCTCAAATTTTTCTGTGACGTGGACATTTATTTGGCCGGTTGAGAAGCATTACTATACTTGCTCTAAGTCTAATAGTATAAATAATCTTTTTTTATCTCTAATCTGCATATCAGTACACTATGTAGCTAGCCAGTGCGGACTCCTAAGTTTTGCCCAAACTTCGAGAAAACAATCTTTATCAAACTAATTGTATACCAAGATTCAAGATTACATGGCCGGACACATTTTATTCTAGAATTAAACAGCGCTATACCGTGATTCACCAAAAAAAAAAAGTTGAGAAATGTATTTAAGCTAAGCAGCATATAGGGACGTACGGCTCTACATCCCAAACGAGCCAATCACTTTATTTTGAAAAGCATAAGTACACGTTCCGGACTTACAATAAAGTAGCCAAGCATTCTATTATACGGTAAATCGTAATCATCACTCGCATTGTCATACTAGATAGAGCCTATTATTATCACATGAGAATAATACCACAACACGAACTTACATACTACGTACTTTAATTAAGTCCATCTATTGATGGTGCCAACCATTTTGGATTTCTCCTATTTTGTCTTCAGTCAGCCATGATGACAAGGCGGATTCTGTGGGCTAAAAGTATGGCAGGAGTGATCTGCACCACCGTTCAGTTGTTGCAGGTACAGGTGTTTGATGGACTGTATGACAGGATGGTCACCGGAGGAGGCCTCGCCGGCCCATGTATCGCCTTCAAGCCGCCGCGCCGCCGACCTCGCCGGCGATGCCAGCAGCATTATTAGCACTACAATCATCAGAGGAAAAACGAACCTGGTCATCGTGGCCATCTATGAATCGTGTATGTGTGCTCGTGCTGCAATCCCTGATAGCTCTAGATGATCGCAGAAGCAAAATTGTCACTACTGCGCTTAAGTTTTCTGCTCAATATGATGATATGAATGCCGAGTGATCAGCACGGGCATATATAGAAGTTTTAAAAGGTTTGTGAAACTAAAGCGAGCTAGCTCGATCGTTATTTACGTGTGTGTGACTAAACACAGTGCGTTTAACTGAGAGCACAAGCTAATTGCGACAAGTTTACTTTAACGTGGCTTCAAGTTTTACTGCGGTGTTCCCACTTCCCAAGGAAAAACGGCCCTCGCAAAACTTTACGAAAAAGTAGTTTCTGCTGGCATATACCATGGGCGTCAAACGTAGTACCATGGTACCACTACCATGCTTTCAAATTCAGTGCCGGGCCTGGTCGATCGATACACACGAGACGGTCATCGGTGTGCATGCTCGTTAGCTGCTTGCTAGGTCGTCACGCCAAAGCAAAGATAATTTGAGACACGCGGTAACTCCAGGCCTCCTATGTTTATAAAAATTATTCATGTAGTAGCAAGCAATTTCTAAGTAGATTGAATAACAGTATAGCTTATATGAACCACCTATAAAAATCCACTATATTTCTAGGAACGACTGTTATAAGAGAATCGTTCCTAGAAAACAATTTATAGAGGTCTTACTACTCTAAGATATCGGGCATATTATATACTAGTTAAACGTCCGTGCGTTGCTTCTGGAATAACTAAATTGCGAACACATGGTTGATTTAGGTGACATGTGTTTAGTTTTGTGATTGAGTGATTGTCAACAGTCAACATTTTACTTCTATTTTTCCTTTATTCTTTATGCTTCGGCTATGTTCACCGGCACGGGGAGTGTGTTGAAGACGTATCTCTTGGTTCGTGTTGTTATGGGTGTGGAGCTCGGAGATGGTAGGCGACGGTGAGGTGAAGGGGCCAAGGAGGACGTGCCGGGCCGGCGGACCGCGGAGGTGAAGGACGGGCGTGAGGCTTGGGACCGAGGCCGGATCGCGGGTGGCTAGCCATGGTGGCTGACATCGGGACATCGGCGAATGCAAGAGGGCGTGGTGGGACCGTGCCGATCGGGTCAAGGCGGTTTGGCGTGCGGGCGAGCGGGGAGCTCGGATGACTTGGCGACTTCGGGCGGTCAAGGCGGCGATGACACGTGTCGAGGAGGTTTGGTGGTTTGTCCTCAAAACCATCGGCGCGGGTTTTCGTGGTTTGGGGCCTCAAAACCATGGGTGCGGGTTTCGTGGTTTGGGCCTCAAAACCACGGGTGCGGGTTTGGTGGTTTGGGCCTCAAAACCATCGGCGGGTTTTCACGGGTTTGTGCCTCAAAACCGAGAGCGCGTTCGGTGGGCCGGAAGGGCGGCACGTGGCGGCATCGGGAGATTGCGTGGAGCAAGGAAACGCAGATGAGGAGGCGCGGTGGTCGTCGGATTAAATTATCCCGAGTCGGACTAAATTAGCCTTAGGGTTAGCGGTTCTCGCTCATATGTATCTAGGGGGGTAGTTTAGGAAGAGGGAATATTGGATTTATTTAGTGGAGGCTTAACCCTCCATCCCCTCGCCTCTTCCATTTTCGTTTTTTATTTTTCCCCAATTTTAGGGTTCTTGTTTAGAGGTCCAAGAACATCAATTTGGTGGTGATTTTCGTTGGGGAGGGGGGCCCCAAATCTCCCTGTCGTCTCCGGACGTTTTGGATCAAAATTCTTCACTTTTTGCTGTGATTTTTTCGTTTGGAATTTTGGATCTTGTGTTTCTGTGTTTCTCTGTTCTGTGTCTTGGGCAGGTTGGCAGTAGCAGCGCACGGCGAGGAGGAGGGGCTCCGATCAGGACGGAGTGGCTTTTCTGCTCGGCCGCGAGCAGCAGTCCGCTAGGCAGGTGGCCTCGCATGCTGGCATCGAGCGGCTCCCCACTCGGCAGCAGCGGCCGGCCAGAAGCGACGCCTAGGAGACAGGCCCGGCCTTGGGAGCACGAGCGGGCTGACCTGCATCCGTGCTTGCCTCTGGCCACCAGTTAGCTGGGCACGGCAGCAGCACCTTGAAGCAAGCCACGCCCACGCACATCTAGCAATTTGATTTGCCTCGTGTGCATCTCAGCCAGGAAGAAGCAGAGCACGTGCAACAGCAAGAACTGACCACCACTTCTCCAAGCTCGATTTCTTCAACAAAGGTTCAATTTTTCTTGGGCTGTGGAATTGGCCATCGAGCCATTCATTTTTGCTTCTTGTGCAGGCTGTTTAGATCGGGGGCATGTGTGTGAGATTCTACCTCTTAATGAACTCAGCCAAATAGCTCTTTCTCTGCGCTCTCAAGGTGTTTGTTGTAATGCATCAACAGAGCTTCTAGTCAGCAGGCAGACAGCAGCAGCTGTTCATCGAGGTGCAGCTCGTTCATTGCTTTTGTGCAGTCTCCTCGAAGATGCACAGCAGGCATCAGGCACGTTGATTAGCAAAGGTAAAGCAAGCCAAGTGCATTACGTAATTCAATTTTCTTGCATCCGTGATTTTCTTCTTGTAGCAATCATTAACTAAGTAGTGGAGCATTTATTTATATCACTTTGGTCAGATTAGTTTTTCACGGTGTGCAAGGAACTTTGCTTTGCTGTTTCGTGCTACTTGTCTACAGGTCCAGAGCTCGCTCATCGTGTGTTTTCTGTCCAGCAAGGCCTTTCAGCTCACGTGCTCCTTCTTTTAGCTGGATACTAGCAGTGTTTGAGTTTGAGTGGTTCCTGCAGCAGCTTTTTGTTTCACTAGTTCTTTGTGCTTCTTTCGACTTCTTCCGGTTTGATCTATTTGTCTGTCGATTGTCTGTTTGAGCTCCGATTTGAGAATCGATTTTTTGCGTTCGGTTAGTTGAGTCCAACACGGCGTTTGATATCTTGCTACCGGTTTAGCACGTGTATCACTCGTAACTTTGAGAGTTCGCTTTTGAGGTTGGGGGTTGAGCCGATGACCTAAAATTGAAAAGGAAAAATCGAGGCTCCCATTCACCCCCCTCTGGTCGCCGTTTGGTCCTTCATAAATTTTATATAAAAATACATGGATCGCATGATAAGATAACAATACTATAAAATTAAACAATGATATTAAAGTGACATTTAATCTAAATAAGTTTTGTGAAAGTAACACAATCAATCATGGATGTCGTGGGTTTTTTAAACTCTATTTTATGGGTTAAGTAATTCGTCTAAGATAATATTATCAAGGACTTGTGTATGCATACTTGACCATTGGTGCGGGTGGGGAGGCTAGAGAGACCGCACCTTCCAAATTTGCGTACGGGTGGGGAGGGCGTGATTGATCACACCTTCCAAATTTGCATGGGGCGTGGGGAGGGGCATGATTGATCGCACCTTCCAAGTTCATATGGATGGGAGGATCGCACCTTCCAAATTTGCGTGCGGGTGGGGAGGGTGTGATTGATCGCACCTTCCAAATTTGCATGGGCGTGGGGAAGGCGTGATTTATCACACCTTCCAAATTTGCATGGGTGGAGAGGATCGCACCGCCCCAAAGTTGCGTGCGGGTGTGGAGGGGCGTGATTGATCGCACCTTCTAAATTCGCTTGGGCATGGGGAGAGGTGCATGCAGATTTTTTTTATTTTTAGTTTCCTAATTTTCTCTCACGGAAGTTCAATAAAGGGAAAAAAAAAAAAAAAAAGGCCCTTCGATCGAGAGAAGAATGGGCGCTGTGGGATTTTTTTTTCTTTTTCTCCTACATTTTCTCCTTCTATTTACGGATGGGTGGAAGAGTAGGAGTCACGGTTTCCTTCTTATTTTTATCGCAACAATCAACGTGCATGGTTAATTCCTTCCTTTATTGTGTGGTTAATTCTTTCCTTTCTGGCGTGGTTAATTCCTTCTTTTATGAGGTAGCATGGACGATTCGTTTCCTTTTCCTTCCTTTATTGCATGGTTAATTCCTTCCTTTATTACGTGGTTAATTCCTTTCTTTATTAGGTCGCATGGACGATTCGTTTCCTTTTTTTTCCCTCGGGTTCGCATGGGGTGGCGGTTGGGAAGACTCAAAGCGAATGTCGCACCAAAAAAATGTCTCCTCTTTGTTCTTTTTATGTTGTAGAGATATCGAGCTGATTTGGAGGTGAAAATTGCAAGAATAGGTGTGTGGGTGGGGGGTGCGGTGTTGGCTTTAAGGGTAAGATTATGCCATCTACAAAGATGTAGTGTTTTTCTCTCACGACAAAATAATATCAGCCAACTTATCAACCGTTGAAACCATCAGCTGAACAATCTATATGATTGTTATAGATCAGCTTATCAAGGCTTCAGTTGTGGTTCCTCTCATGAAGTTGAAGCCATTTTGAAAAAAAAATGTTTAGTAAAAATGGCTCTAATGGTTTTTTTTATATAAGTTTAGCTAAATTTAGAAGGAAAAGCCATGTTTTCATAGCTCCACTTGCCCAATAGGAAAATGGCTCCAACTTCTCTTGGCTTTTTCACCAGAGTTGTTTTTTGTTATACGGTCATTTGGCAGGGACGAAGCTGGTCTCACTCTAGAAGACCTGCCAAAAAAAGGTCTAAGTTTCTATTTTTGTATCAATTTTAGGCTATATATTTTTTTGCCTAATTAACTTACTTGTATGGATAGTCTCACATGATTCTCTAGTTATTTCATCAAGATTTCTTGTCTATTGCAGAATTTGGCTTTAAGGGTCATTTTCGGTCATCATATATTTATATAATCAGGTGGGAATCAGTCCACCTATTGACCGTAGAAAAAAGATTTCTTGTCTATTGTAGGATCATAGGGGGTTGTCCATGAACGTGGGATGCTTATAAACCTAGATTTATATATGTGTAGACATGCATGAACGGGGGGGTCGTCTGAGAAATGGAAATAAAGTGTTTCTCTAGTTAATAATTATATAATTTTTTTTTTACTTTAAATAGAAATAATATTTTGATGCAATAATTATATGGTTTGGTTTAGATCATGGATGTATGTGAATTGTGAAACGAAGGCCCTGTATCTCTTTTATCTAAGACGGGGACAAATTTTAATGGAAGTGACAAAAAATGTATATATGTCGGGGTTAAACAGACAGGCTGTATATTGTCAAACTATGACCACAAAAAAACCCCCAGAGCATGGCAAGATTTCGAATACGATAACATCACACTTTGGTGGCGACGTGTTTCACTGAGAGCTACACGATTTGCTCCAACACAGAGAGATATACATCGATTGAAACAACAACCAAGAACCATGCATTTGCCCATGAAGTAGGAGGCCAAGTACAAACAAACCAATAATAACTTTATTCAAGCAAATACAATACTTCGTCGAGACTTACAATAAAATAAAGAAAGCATATACTGATCGTCGATCTGTCGATTATCACAAGCAGAAAATTAAATACCCCAAAGCCAAACCTTAGTACAGTATATATATGTACTATATTTCAACTAGCTATATATGCCTGTCCATTTATTCATGGATGTACCATACGTGCAGGTGCGCTGATGTGTCGTCCCTCTCTGCTCCATTTCAGTGCTGGTGTGGCGGGCACGGTGGGTTGCCTGTGTAATAGCTCCCGCAGGAGGAATGTGCACCCCCTTGTAGTTGCTGCAGGTAAAGTTGCTTGACGAACTGTATGATAGGACGGTCGCCGGAGGGGGCGGCGGGCAGCTCGCCGCCGGTCCATTTCTTGTCCTCGATACGCCGCGCCGAACCCAGCACCACCAACAGCATCAGCACTGCCATCATCAATGGCACAACGAACCTGTTCGTGATGAAGGAGGCCATAGCTACCGGTAGCTATATGCTACACACAATATCTGTGCAAAGCCTGGATCTGAGAAGGAAGAGCAAAAATAACTAGGACTGTATGCTCTTGAGTAATTAATCAGCTTTGTTAGCTATGGACGACTAGCTTGGATTTTTACGATGGTGTGGATCGATGCTGAGCGAGTGATCGATACAATTTGTTGCACACGGGTATATATAGGCCATGCATATATAGGTCAAGCGGCTTAAAGCTTTGTGAAAATTCCATGCAAGATATATATATGATATAGTTAGCTCGTTAAACTTACGTGTGTACATCATGTGGCTTGACACGAGACGACGTAAAGTGCGAATAGACTGCGTCAGTACGAGCTAGTACTAATATAATGCGATCTCACGCGGGTTCCCCATAGTGATCTACTGGCCCACTGGTGAGAGTTTTCAGCTAAGCTTAGCTTGGGTACGGTCTGAAGGCGAGCGAAAACTGCAGTCTCCAGTCGCGAAACTTGAAAGAAATAGGGATCGCTCAGTTCGTTGCCGACGTATACCACCATCCACCGGTTTCTCAGCTAGTCTGATGCGCTTGCCTGTGCAAGCATGGACGACGTCGTCAATGCTGGCGTGGATTATATTGCGTCAGAATCCTGGTCAGCAAGGCAACAATGATGATATGCGTCTCAAGATAGGATCAGTTGCAGGCTTAATGTTTATTCACCCAGCTTGTACAATCCAGTTTATTTAACTATAGCTAGATCCCAAAGAAAATAAAAGGTTGAGATAAGCTGGTTTAGAGCACCTTTTGTAAGATCATATGGCTTAGGGCGTCCCCAACGGGGTTCAAATCGCCGGCTGGAAATCAGAGTCTCTCTGACAATCGATATAATTGTGCACTCCACTTCTCTATTTTGTTTTATATTGTTTTCAGGTAAAATCAACCGGCCATTTTGATTCTCCTGTTACAGGCGCCCTCATAGGTACTCCCTCTGTTCCAAATTATAGTTCACTTTAGCTTTTTTAGATTCATTTTATTTACTATGTATCTAGACATAGTGTATAACTAGGTACATAGCAAAATCAATGTATCTAGAAAAGCCAAAATGAACTACAATTGAAAACGGAGGAGTATTTTTGACTATTAGGAGCTTTAAATAAGTTTTGTTTACAAGTTGTTACAAATAAGCCAGCCGGTTTATACTAAAAGGGGTAAACAGAGTGGGCGCGCTAACTCTACTGTTAGGACCAATCATAGATAAGAGTGTTGTAGCTTTAATCAATAACGCTCCCTTCTGTCTCAATAACATTTTGTTTTTATTTTTAAACTTTGATTTTAAGTTGTACTTTATGTGTCGAGTTTGGATATATTTAAAATGCTATTGGTAGTTTTATAATGAAATATAAAATCTATATGTTTTGTCATAGCGTTACAAACATTACATCATAATAACCAAAATTAGTGACAAAAAAAAATCTTTCTAGGTTGAATCAATATTAAAATGTGCTCATCATTTGTATACGTTGATTGTAACTTTATGAAAAAATATTATTATTAGTGAGTAGTATAACTAGTGAGGTTGTTATAGTCTTGGAAAGATTGAATCCGCTATTGTTGCTAGTGGCAGAGAGAAGATGGTTGGTAAGTAGCGACCTCGTCTGCTATGTTGTTATGGGTCCTTGCTTCGCTCCTGACTATATATTGGTAAAATATCCAGTATTTGTGGTTGTGCATCACTTGTGCATATTTTTTCTTTTTTAAAGGCAACGTCTTTTAGTTGCTAATGTAACATTGTCCGGTTTCTTTAGTTTTCCCTGTAGTTTTCGTTACATGTTACAGGCTGAGGAAAGGTTGTTAAGGAATCTTGATCGCACGTTCTTCAGTTTTCCATGCATTTCTCAAAGTCGGCTTTGTAAAAAAAAAAGTTGATCTCATAAATGTTTTGTATGGTCTTGTGGAGCCGACCTAAACGTTTTCATTAAGGATAAATGTTCTTGAGTACTGCATCCAAAAGCTGATAGAAAAGTAGTCAGAGTTTCCTGCCTAAGTCTAACAAATTACATAACTCTAAGTGAGTCACGTGTGCCACTTTATTTCAGTCATTCACAATCACCAAGAGATGAATACCACTAAACATGAGCCACGATGCCCTCTTTATGTAACTTCTTTCCCTTTCCTTCTCCTTTCCTTCCTTCCTCTTGTTGATCAGCAATGAGAAACGTTACTCCTTTCCCTTTCCTTCGTTTCTCTTGTTCAGGAATGATTACTCATTTCCCTTTCCTTCGTTTTTCTTATTGAGGAATGAGAAGAATATTTGCTTTGCCTTTTGGTAGGGATGACAGGATGAGGAACTACGAGGATTGATATTGATAAGAAGCATCATCGAATGTTCCTCGCTCCTTTTATAGGCCGACCAGATCGAGTGGATGGGCGGTGGGCCAGTCGCGAGGTTTGACACCACGGCAAACGGTGGGCCGACAGCCCGAGACAAGTGCGTCCACGGTCCAGTAGGATTGTTCATACAATGCCCCGCGCAGCGGTCACACGCGGAGAAAAATTGAATGGGGCTTCTCGCCACGACATAACTTCACGTAACATGTTTTATACACAAGCTTGTAACATAATGATCCTTCTTAATTTATATACAGTAGTTTGTTCTCGTGAATTTTGCAATGGTTTGATACAACTGACGTCTTTGTAGAGAGTTACGTATCCATATCTACTCACGGAAGGCCAGCTACGTCCATATCCGATCTTCTGCCCATCATCAAAGCAGAAACAGATCAATTGATTTTGGCCGGCGCAAGAAACTTAGGAAGTCTAGCATCAGCAGAGGGTAGTAGCTTGTCAGCCTTGAGTCGGCCTTTGTAACTAAACTATACTTACCTTTAATACATACGCACACCACGGAAAGGCGTCGCCATGGCAGCTCTCTACACTGCAGTTGTTGCCGTTCCAAAACCCCTCTCCTCCTTCCTCTCCGGTGTGTCCACCGAAGAAAAAAAAAAACAAGAGAACACCAATCATTTTCTCCTTAGTTTTCTATCTCATTGTTTAGGGTTTAGTCTAATAATTGTTTTAGTGAATCAGATTTTTTTTATCGGGATTGTCTCCTGCGATAACTTAAGTGATTGCCACGACAAGATCACCGTTGTAGGGAGAGGGGTGGTGTTTCTAGGAACCGCTATGAGGACTGCATTTTGGCTCGAAGTTCGAGAGAAGCTAGGGGAAAGAAGACGGGTATTAAGTGATTTTTTATTTTAGAATTTTTATTTATAATAATATGGGATGTATACTACGCTAAAAAATTAACAAAAATTGTTCTTCCTTTGGGAGAACAAACAAATCCATCTTTATTTTCGCTGTACGGGAATTTTTCTGAAAGAAAGAAAGAAAGAAAAATTACATCTGATGCGCGTTGCGTGTGCGACTCGACGGAATGAGTTCAACGGTTGAAGTCATCAAATAGCTCTTCATCGGAGGCACTGGACAGCAGACCGCAGAAGCATGCGCGGCCTGCAAGCACATGACACCTGCTTCCTTTTTGACCATGAACCTGAGACCAACCACATCATCGTGGAATGCTCATACTCGAGGCAACTCTGGTTCCGAGCAGCACAGGTGCTAGGCTCCAATTTGCCACAACCCCCACGAGAAACTATCCTGGAATGGTGGCTGAGCTGGAGATCGCATTGAACGGACGAGCAAAGGAGGGCGAGCGAAGGAGAGGTTCCGATTCCTTCTTCGCCCTCGTTGCCTTTGAGATTTGAAAGGAGTGGAACACACATCGCTTCCGATGAGCCCATGTGTAAAAAACACAGTATTAAAGCGACTGCGTAGAAAACGGCCCAATGGGCCCATGTGTTATGAAGAAGCGAGGCGTATAGCTTTCCGGCTTTACCTTTCCTCCTTTTCCGAGACCACCTAGTCGAGTGGGCCAGTGTCTCGACATCACTACAGATGGACATATACAGGCAGCCCGGTACACGTCCACGGTCCAGTAAGGGATGTTCAGACACACTGGCCACCAGAGTCAGAGGAAACGCACGCACGGCGGTACCCTACTTCCATGCGCGCATCAGCAGTCTGTACGGGGGATCCGGAAATTCCATGCTGATGCGCGTTACGTTACGTGTTGGACTCGACACGCAGGGATCAGTCTCTTCGACCGACGAAACACGAGCTTCCGACGTCGCAATCGGCGGCGCTCGTAGGTACGCTGCCGGTCCCGGTCCCGGTCTTCGATTCGCACGGCAAACATTATTGATCTCATCGACCGCAGGCCCGCAGCAGCGAACAGGGTCAGAAACCGACCGGTCGCTTTGCCGCGGGGTCGGCGTCCGGCGATCGAGCGACGCCGACGCGCGCGCGCGCCGGTGTGCCCTCTGCCTCCGGGCGTGCAACATGCCCTCGCGACCAGGGCCGCGAACGCGGATAGCTAGCTGGATGCCACCAGGATCCAACGTCCGCGACCGGTTCGCACCGCGCGCGCCTACGTACCCGGCCGGCGGCCTCTAGCGCGCGGCGTCGTCATCGCTGCGTCCGCTACGGCCTACGGGTCGTCGTCGTGGCGGACGCGTCTCCATCGGCTGGATCGAGCGAGCTTTTTTGCTCGACGCGCGCTAGCCTGCAGTTGACCTGTCGCCAAGGACTAGCGTAGCAGCGTCGCGTCGCGTACAGGGATGTTTTGCGGAAAGGGGAACCGGTGCCGGAAACGGCTCTCTGCTGGTCGGAGACTCCGCGACACGCACGTCTGCGCGGACCAACTCTCTAAGCACTGCACGCCACGGCGCCGGCGCTCGCGTGGGCGATTAGTCAAAGAGCAAGCTGTTGTTCGGGTCAACGGCTGCCGAACTAAAGATCTGACGATGTGACGAGTGGGAGAGACAAAGAGCTGATCGATCAAGCAAAACAGCTAGCCACGGCATTATAGCAGCCACAGCTTCATCCTTCAGAGTACGTGGTTGGTTTTGCACAGGATGAGCGTGTGTCATCGAAGCAGCAGTCGTCAATGGAAATACTACATGAACTCGTTCCATTTTCTAGGGTGATGATGTACGGTGTCGTATCACTTCGCAATACCATTTGAATCCCCAGAGAAACCAAACACTGTGAACTTTGGCAAGGTAAGCACAGAATTCCAAGCGCACCATTAGAGATTAGGTTTCTTCTAATCTCTGAATGCAGTGGGCGATCTGAAACTCTGACAATATGTTACGGTATTTACAATCACGCATGTTTGCACCCGTTTTGATGTAGGATATCTACCATCTATTTTCTTAAGGATGGTAGAAACTATCATAGTTTTATTAAAAAAAACAGATAAATTGGTATATTTTTAAAGGGAAAACCAGCTAGGTCAAAAAACGTATAACTGTAAGATGGAAGCTACTCGACAAACAATTAAAAAATAACCCAACAAGCTTACTGTACTAACTAAACACACTATACAAATCATTTACACAACCCACTCAAAATATCACAATCTAAATAAGACTTACAACACATAGTTTCGTACGGTTGATAAGCTAGCTGATATTGTTTTGTTGGGAGAGAAAAACATTGTACAATGACATCTATAAAGGAACTGACAAAATTAAATACCACTACCACCTATGACAAAAAGTGGCACTAGAAAAACTGAAAGGAAGGCTGACAGCTGACATTCTATCAAAAGATTATTAACAGGTCAAAAGACAAGGTGGACAATGGTTGCCTCAGGAAAAAAACTTCCAACTACGTCACAATCATTTTTTTTTTTTTTGACCGAACCGGTCTGGGGGCCCCCGACCTCTTTTTTAATTAAATGAAAGAATAATTACAAAGAAGGATTACAAGACAACTAGGCCCAAAAAGAAAATTGTGTAACTAAACTAAACATAGCTATCTCTCCATGTTACTAAAAGATTACATTTGATCCCTTTGGCCTTGATGCAAAGCATGCCAAATTCCTGTATGAAGATTCTTTTGCAGGAGCTTATCTCATTTTACCATTATCAAAGATAATACTATTCCTTAGTTTCCAAATACTCCAGCATGCACAGATAACTATCTCTATGAAGATAATGTTCTGGAACTCTTGTCTTGCCTTGAGGAACATGTCAATGGGGCTGAGAGATGTGTCCCATTTGATTTTCAAAGTGTCCCAACACAATTTACTGAAAGTGCATCCAAAGAATAGATGAAAGTATGACTCTTCACAAGAATGATTACAGAGAATACAATTGTAGCTGGGTAGGACATGTTCTTTCTTTTTAGAATATTTCTAGTATTCAGCTTGTCTCTGACTAGGAGCCAAAAGAAGAATTTTTGGTTTCCTAAATTGCTGGCTCTCCAAATCCACTTGAATAGAGGTGAGGTTGTATCACTGCTGATCATCCTTTTATAAGCTTTTTTTGTTGCTGCTGTATAGATTACTACCCCAACTGTATGTCCAAGAGTCATTGCTGTTATCATCTACTCCCTCTGTTTTAAATTGTAGTTCATTTTGGCTTTTCTAGATCCATTTCTTTTGCTATGTATCTAGACATACTGTATAACTAGGTGCATAGCAAAAATCAATGTATCTAAAAAAGCCAAAGTGAACTATAATTTGAAACGGAGGGAGTACGTCACAATCATCCTAGGGTTCTTCACTTTCTTTGGTTGCCCATGCTCAATAGAGCCAAGAAGGTGTAGCATTTTCGGTTCGGGCATGCACTTGCACACTGAGTGAAGAAAGGTCCTAACATATACGTAATAGAAATAGAAAATTCCCACCACAAAAGAATCTGTACAAGAGAAAGCCATGTAAAGGGTAAGACCTGTTCACGGTCTTCTCTTCATACAGTTGTAGCTTTCGTCTACATTTGCTATCTACCTGACAGAAACACTTATAGTCTTATGTGTGTGGAGATAAATAGTTACAACAAGGGAAATTTAACCCCTGACAAAAAAAAATATCCAAAAATAGGAAACCACCATCGCTACAGCTCCTGTACATAACTAATATATATCATATACACAACCCAAAAGCCTCTATATATGAGTGATGAGTTGTACATATCTCATCAGCATGATTCTGAAACTCATCAGCATCCACCGTTTGGGTTCCAAGTTTGGCAGGAGTGGCCTGGTCCTCTTAGCCGCTGCCGGAGAAACCTGCTGACAACGGACTCGCCGGCAGTGGCTTCAGCGGACGGTTCCTCCCCCGCCAAAGGCCGCGCCGCGTTGACGGTTGCCGCTGCCGCCGCCGAAAACACCAAGAACACCATGAGCACCGGCACGACGAACCTCCACAGCACAACGGCCATGGTGATCTCAAGCTTCTCTCTCCGCGATAGCTCGATCTCTCTCTTCTCTGGCTAGTGGCTACCTCGGCTCGGAGCTAGAGCTAGCTTCACAATGCGCAAGCAGCTGTGTGCTTTGACACGCTAATCGCTGGTCCAACAAACACACATTATATAAGGATCAGCGCAGCAGTGCCGTGGATACAAGCCACTGTACGCGGCAGTTGCTTGCGCGTTACGTGATCAACGACTTGCATTGGCGCGCGTATATTTGAATTCCGTTAGACAAAAATAAAATAAGTGACCCTGCTTGGAGATGTAACTTGCTAATGCACGG
Source organism: Hyparrhenia diplandra (assembly GCA_015847255.1). Taxonomy (NCBI): domain Eukaryota; kingdom Viridiplantae; phylum Streptophyta; class Magnoliopsida; order Poales; family Poaceae; genus Hyparrhenia; species Hyparrhenia diplandra. The sequence goes on from JADLZK010009803.1 coordinate 126,074, forward strand.
TTTCGGAAAAAAAAAATCGCCAGACGCCAGTACGTAGTCCGATTTATCGAACTTTTTATCTTCTTCTGCGAGATCAATTGGTCGAACTTTACACCGAAATACAGCGTACAAGCCTGCTAGTTCACAAATACAAAATTTGGTTTTTGTGAGACGCGACAACTACTATACGTACGTAGCTGTCGACAGTGAACTAGTCCTGGTCGAAGCAATATGTGAGTACCAACCGCGCCGGTATTAGGAAACAAACTTACACATAGAGTTTGCAGTGTGTAGGAATTGAAGTGTTATGGTTGCGCGTTGCTGTCATGAATACGACACGTACCATATGTAGACTTCGAATTACGATCCATGGAGTTTCCTAAAAAAAAAAAAAACAACGATCCATGGGACGACGACGTACGTTGCTGGTCAACGATAACGAGCAACATGTCGTTTATTCAACACAAAACTCGTTTTCATGGTCAAAACCCTTGATTTCTTATGGAATACGACAATGTGCTCTTCCACTGTTGTTGCTTGGTCAGAGTTTTGTGTTCTCTCTCCAAGCAAGAGTCCCAATGAAGATTTTAAGGTATATTTGCCATAATCTCAAAGTTAAGAATTTTATATTATAATAATATTACTATAATTGGAGGCTTCTTTTGGAGACCAATGAAGATTTTCGCCAAAATGGATGATGGCTATCTTTTCATAGTCTCAATGCTTACTTCATCGTTTGACGCTTTATTTACTTCTGTTGCTTTTTGAGAGCTTCTTTTCTGCTAGAGTTTTGGACTCTGTAACAATATATAAATGGCTGTGTGCAAAACTTTTGCAAAGGCCGGAATTAAAAAAACTTTCTTTACGTTGGATTATACTTTAGGATTCACGCTACAACTATCTACTTGGTCATATTTATGTTATAATTGCTCGCACAAGTTGTCTCGTCAAGGAAACAAGGCGATGCTTTGGGCCCAACCGAACCGAGTCAAAATTATGCATGTGGCCCGTGGCCGAGACAGCTGACGAGAGCCTTCTTGACCTTTTCTTCTCGTCCTTGTTGCGTGGTGCCTCAAGCTGCCACCACAGGTACAATATTTCTGATGAATCTAGACATGAGAAAAAAACAAGTAGAATTCTCTCCATATTTGTTGTAGTACTAGAAATAGAATATAATCATGGTTGTAATTCTGTCCAAAAGTGTCATGAACCTTAAATTCTGTACGAGGGAGTTATTTTAACATGCATGGGAATTGGGAAGTACAAATATAGCCCCTGACCTCCAAAACAAAATAAAAGAATATCATTTTTTTTTAGATAATGGATGAAAAGCATCCAGCCTCTACGCCCGATGACGTACACAACCAAATAAAAGAATATCATGCATAAGCACGTTAACAAGTCTACTATAGTAATACAAAATGATCGATGCACTGCTGGCGCTGGCTGGATTGTTGCATGCCATGCGTTAGCTTCATGCAAGACTGCAACTCATGGTGGTGGTTATGGCTTATGGGCATCCATTGTTGGGGTCCCAAGTCGAACCACTACACGAGGGACCTGCCCCGCTTAGCCGCTGCCAATATAGCTGCCGGATGAACCTGACGATGGAGTCGCCGACCGCGGCCTCTCCGGGCAGTTCTTCTCCAGCTGTCAGAGGCCGCGCCGCGGCCGAGCCAAGCGCCATCGACAACACCATGGCCAGCATGATCACCGCCGGCAGCACGAGGTTCTTGTTCTTCAGCACGGCCATGGTCGATGACCTCAAGATTGTATCTCTGCACGATCGAGGTTCTTTTGCAATGTGCAAGATGTAGTAGGATTTGATACGCTAAACTCTAGCTGAACGAACCATTATATAGAGAACGAAGAGGCTGTCCGCGGAAGTTGCCTGCTTGTTACGTGGGACGACTTGGCGCGGGCATTTGAATTCAAATCGACGAGTAGAACGACAAGTCGTCGATGATAGTGGGAGTTTTGCAACGAAATACGTACTACGTAGTACGTACAAAGCTAAGCCCGCAAATTGTCGGCGTATACCGTCTTAGTTCGATCTTGTGTGATGTCAGTAGGTACGTTGCTTTCAACGGTGGGCCGGCCGGCCATGGCTTAAGCAATGTGAAATGCGTATGCGTGCCAGTGCCGGGGAATTGAGGAAAACCTTGTCAGCCGTTGATCAGTCACGGAAACAGTTTGATTGGGCGCAATTTGCAGTCCTACTGCCACTACCAAATTGTCCTATATGGTTGCGCTGCTGTAAGCATAGGAGACCTTGTTGTGTCTTTGTTTGACTTGGAATTCCATCTCCATGCGACGTGCCTTGCTGGTCTATTGTAATTTATTTGAGGACTGAGACTGACTCATTTAATTGTGTATAGTCAAATTCTAGATTCCTTAGGGAATACGACAGCGTGCCCTCCACTATTGTTCATTCGTTGCATTGGTCAGAGTTTGAGCTATTTTCTTGCGAAAGTCGTGATTCTTTTATTCAAGTCAAATTCCCAACTGCAAGTTTCCATGAAAAAGCCAGAAGATATTTTCATCTAAGATCTGAGTAAAGATTAATCAACCTTTCATTCCCTAGCTCTGAATGACTAATCCACATATGAATGTCCATTTTTTTCCTGTATTTTTTTATCTACAAGAAACTGTTAAATCCAACACACAAGATCATTAAACTGTTGTCACTTTCAGTATGGGATGGCAATGGCCCATTGGCCCCAGCGATTGAACATCAATAAACTGTTGCTAGCAATGTTGTCAGTTTTTTTTACCACTTGGTTGTTCCTGGTCATGATGCTCATTTCAACCACATGCAAATGGCATTAGGATTTAGGAATATATTTCTGACATTCACAGAGGAGATTTGACATCCTACATGGTGCACTCTACTCGAAGTTGATGCAGGGGAACAGATTGGTTGTACCACACCATGATTAGTCATCCTCCTTGAAGGTAGACCTCCTACATCCTCTTTGGTTGTGCGGCGCTATGGCCAAAATTAAGGGGGTTCAGTTACATGATGACCAAGAGGACACAATTCGGTGGCTGTGGACAGCAGACGGTGAGTACACAACCAAGAGTGCATATCGAATCCAATTTGAAGGTAGCTACAGCAAGTTAAAATTAACGCCAATTTGGAAAGCAAAAGCCGAACCAAAAACTCGTTTTTTTCGCATGGACACTACTCCACCGGAAAATTTTAGCAGCCAACAATTTGGCCAAACGCAATTGGCCAAATGACCCGATTTGCAAACTTTGTGGGGTTGATCCAGAAACTCCAACCCACCTATGTAAAGACTGCCCTTTCACTAAGCAAGTTTGGTCTGACATCAGAAGGTGGTTCAATCTATCAATTCTAGACGGGGTGGATATGTCCGGTTACATACACGGATATTGGCGAAAATGTAGAGCAAAATTTGATAAAGCTCAGAAGAGCATAATAGACGGCATTATGATATATGTATGGTGGAACATTTGGAATGAAAGGAATAGGAGAACATTTCAGCATAAGGTCTCCTCAACTACTCAAGTAGCGCATATTTGTAAGGACATTTTCCAATACCAATATGCAACAACGACAACAGCAATCACGACACAGGACCAGTAGCGAGGCGGTGTTGTTGTTATGTACATCAGTAGATACAGACTTACTCGACAGGAATTTCATCTGCCTCAGCCTCTTGGTTCTTTAGTTGTTCCCATTTGATTTAGTACTTGTACCTTTTTTTCTTATTCGTCTAATAAAAATCCGGCAAATCTCTTGCCGCCCTTCTAAAAAAATTAGTCATCCTCTTCTGTAGTAACCAAAGAGTCAGTAGGGAAAAGCTTATCAGCAAGTAACCACACGGTCGCTTTCGAAACCGAGTTTTACTGAACTTAAACTTAGAGGGTAATTTTGTTATCCCAAGGCCCCAGCTAATCACCAGGTTACAGATTAGGTTGAAGTACCTGATTATTGATCATCGAAGAGATATATTTCTTTGGAAGAGGGCTAGCTAGCGTTGCGTGCAATCCATCAACTTCATGTTTTTTGTTTTTGTTTTGAAAAGTACTGACACCACCTAATGTGCTCCATTTTTTTTCTTCATATTTGACTCTCCTTCCAACAGGATAAACTTAGGACACTTATGGTATGCCACATCACCATGCATGTGGTTTCATAATTACTCCATCCTCCATCGAACTTTATAGTCTGAATTCGCTGCACTTCAATCATATATATACGTACATGAGATATCTGCTGAGATCGCCATGGAAGGCAGAGGTCAAGCCTTAATAGTGACTCCTGCGTCGGCTTGTGGCGGAATAATAATACATGAGCGATTCAGTACCTCTCCGCTTCAACTGATGACCTATCCACTTATATTTATTTTATAGCGCTGTTCCTCCTAAATGTCATAAAGCACTACTAATTGCTGAGGAGATCACAGTCTTATTTGACTACGTATGCAGCAGACTGCAATGATGCCAGTGACTAATTAACATGGAGAATGCAACTGTACAACCAATCCACTGCTCTGATAGCAGTCCAAAAGCCTATAGAATTGTAGTAGTAGTGGAGGAACGTACGAACTCAATTCAATATATACACCCAATCTGAACCTTCGGACAATCTCTTGATCATCTAGTCCGCCTTCGGATATGTTTCTTCGCAAGCCAAAGATTGGACCTCGGGCTCTCTATTTCCAGGTCTTCGGGATTTTGCAACGCCAACCAGGAACCAGCAAAACGATGCCTATTGGACTTCCGGTTTATTTTGCTCTACGTTAAGTCGTTAATTCAATAAACTACTCTGTATTTGCGACACCAAACAAACGGCTTGCCTTAGTACAGATAATAATATTTGAATTTGCTCATTATCCACCAACGTGGTGAGATGTTTCTTGTGATTCTGTTCATCCATAGCGCTATTTTCTCATGGCTTTATGGGTCCCAGCGACCCAGCGACGGCCCAAAGAAGCGATGACCAAGCGATGACCTGCTTTCTCAGTGATGGCTCAAACTATAAGAATTTTCTCGCCTTCCTCAGCCATTTTCATCACGAGCGGAATTTCAATTCGTGCTAAAACAGCAGGTTTTTAGTCTCTCAAAAAGGACATCGTTGCACCGGCCTGCCAACTAAAGGCCCATATAATGAACCTTTGAGCCCATATGTTCAAGGTCCAGAACAATTATGGGTCCTGGCCCGAAGGTCCGCAGCCCACGAATTTAAACTTCGAACGCACGATACTTCGGAGTATTATATCATCGGCCCATCAACTAAATAAAGGAGTAGCATCAGCCCAACGGGGCAAGATGTTTAGTTTCTGTTATGTGGATAGATAACACTGTATCTAAATAGTTTTAAAAAAACTGTATCTAATAGTTTCTGTTATGTGGATAGATAACACTATCTCTAACTAGTTAAAAAAAACTGTATCTAAATATATATAGTAAAGACAATGTATCTGAAAAGACAAAATTTATTATAATTCAAAATGAATGGTACTCAGCATTCATTTAATTGTATGATTTTACTGAGCTTTTCACATGGTCCACAACAGTCAATTATCTACTATTTGTTTTATATCCTACTTGACTACGTAGCTTAACGGTACTTATGGCTTGTTTTCGCATAATTGTACTTAAGATTTCTTTAGAATCGCTCCACTCTACAAATTCAAACTCACAAGCCAAACGATATATATAGCTCCACGGATTCAGCTCCAAACTTGTTTTTTTATGAAGCTTAGTGCTCCCATAATTTAGTTTTGTTTCTCATGAACCTGTGACATCCCAAAAAATTTATTTTGATATGTGACTATAAAATAGGGTTAAATAAATTATTTCCATTTTTCTTCAATTTGTCAATATTATTTACATTCTTGAAAATATATAGAGAAAAATACAATTTGTTTTTTTAATAATTAATTTAATTGCATGATGTATTTCATGTCGTTGGTATCGTATGTATGAAAAATAATTTTAGAAGTTTTCAGATGCATCTAGAGTTTGAAGAAGTCTCTCAAACCCTAATTTCTAGAATCGTAAAAATTGTAGGCACAATCTTGAAACCCATGCGTCTAGATCAAGCTTTTCTCTATATGAGGTGAACAGAGTCAATCACAATCTTTGCCATCTTTCGAATCTCTACATTGTTGTCAAATCTTTTGAAAACTCGATCTTATATACCTCCACTCAAATTCCAAAACCTTGACCAATATCCAATATCTCAATGAGCTAGAATCCTCGCTCAAACATTTGGATTTATTTTGGTTCAATTCTCCAAAAATTATAAAACTCTAATTAGCCTAGAGTGACCCACTCTCTCTTTGTCTCTTCTTTTTTTTTTTTCTTGAGCTCTCAGTTGTATCTTTTCCTAAGATATGAAAACAAGGTAGCATTTTCATCGTGGCCCTGTGTTCGATTTGTTGCGTCCGGTTTTTATGTTTCATCAATTGTCAGTCACCTTTAATTTTTGCTCCATTCCATGCTTCAGCCATTTTTTCTACTTCATCTCTCCGTTTTCATTTCGAGTCTAAGTTTTTCAACCATCCCATTACGTTCTGGCTTCCCAACTTCTTTTTTTTCCAATTACCCTTGTTCTGACACTTTCTGGTTTCTCATATACATGCAACATTAGGGATCGTTGGATCCTTAACCCTTCCCTAATAAAAAAAAAACCAAAATAAGGTCGTCCCAAAATACTTGATGTTGATTGTAAGAATCATCCCACATTTTTTTAATGCTATTCCATCCATACCAAATACTTGATGTTTTAGAATTTTTTGGGACAAATTAGTATTATACTCCCTCCCTACCCCAAAAGCTCGATGTTTAGGACAATGTTTGGGTCAAACATTGGGAATATAAATTATCAATAATTTTTACGTTGTTGAGTTTGTAAATGTGAAACCTATATGAATAGATTTGTCATAAAAATATTTTGATAAAAGTATACATATATCACATCTCTATAAATATTTTTATAATAATAAGAAGTCAAAGTTGTGTTTTGGAGACCGTGTCGCTGTCCTAAAACGACTTCTAATACCATCACGGAGGGAGTACATATATCACTCTTCGATAAATACTTTAATAATAATGAGATGTCAAAGTTGTGTTTTGGAGACCGTGTCGGCTCCTAAACGTTAATTTTTGGGTATGGAGAGAGTACTTAAATTAGCCATGTATCTCTATTTAATGAAGCTGATCCGCGCTAATTACCAGAAATAAATCGCTAATTGAAAGTAATGCATGGAAATACCGTAACAGCAAGCGAGGTGGGGATGCTGAATTGCTGATATGTGCCCAATCATGCCTTCTCATGATGAACTAAAGCATTAGTATATGCAAAACTTTACAAGATATTTTTTTAACTCTAAAACATCAAACTTTTATCACACAAAGAGCATGTCAGTTTTCTATCTCACCCTAATATATATATATATTTTAAAAAATTTGGAGATCCAAACATACCTTTGCTCGTGATGAACCAGCCCTTAATTGATTAACGCTAAGTTGATGCGGCACATCATTAGATTATAAGAAGCATACTAGTGGTTCAATCGGAGTATGAGCACAATTGCATGAAAATCTTTACCAGAGGATATCACGCGTTGTTCTATGGAAATCCATCCTCTCCGGTTGCTAACTGAACGCTGCGCAGGGCATGCAATTCGGTTCAATTCAGAAGCAACAGCCGGCGAGGCGAGTGCCGACTCACCGAGCCTGCCCCCGCCGCTCGCCACGCTACCCCCCGCCCCGTCCCTCGCCCCCTGCGTTGATCCACTCAAACCTCGGGGCAAACCAACACCACCCTCCGCCGCCAATTAGCAACCCGTCCTATCCCGCCTCGATCCGCCGCCGCCACCATGATGGGCAAGGCCCCATCCACCATGAAGGGCAAGGCGGACACCGTAGGATATGATCGGGCGGAAACGATGGTTCCTCTTTTTCGGTGCTCTTGGTTAAATTTTTATGCGGTTTGTTGTTGTTGTTGCGGAGCTCCGGGCCGCGGGCGGCGCCGGCAAAGGGCAAGAAGGCGGCGGCCGGCGGGGGGGGCAGCGGGGGGCCGTTGTCGGGCCGCCGGCGAGGACAAGGAGGCGGCCGCCGCCAGAGGCAAGCCCGAGCCCCGCCCTCCGCCCTCAAACTCTTTCTCGTGAGATCTCCCTCCCTCCGCGAGTCATTTTAGTCAAATCTCTAGATCTACTCTTCTTTTTATTGCTAAGAATCTTTGGATTCCTCCCATTATTGACCGTGTTCGGCGCGTTTGTTTGCTTTCAGGACTGATTTCACGAAGGACTACAATGGCGATGTGGATGTGGACGTGAGTCACGTTCTGTGTATTTTTTTCTGTGCTTTTGTAGATGTCTTATTTTTCTTGTTGCATTGTTGGATCAGTTGAAAGTGAAACAGGAAGGGGGAAATGTCAGCAAAAGTGAGTAGATCTCTAATACCTAGATTGACTTTGTTTTGTGTGAGTGATTATGCACAATGATATGGTTTTTTTTTGGTTGGATGGATCTAGTGACTAATGTATATGATCCGTAACAATCATTAGGACAAGCAACCCTTCGAGGACGAAGCTCTTCGGCAGAAGGAGGCCTATTAGAAGGCAATGGAGGACTTTGAACAAGCAAAGGAGGCTAGAGCAAAGAAGGATAGCGCAACGAAGACTAAGACTGAGGTGGTTGAGTTGTTGGACGACGAGGTACCTTAAATCAATATATTTTCTTGATTTCTGGATGACTTCTTCATTGCCAATAATATTTGCTTATTTAGTACTAAATTATTCTGTTTGATTTCTGCAGGACTACGAGGATGGGTACTAGGATGAGGAGTAAATCCCGTCCGAAGAAACTCCATGGTGAGTCGATCGGGATCCTTGTCACCAAAAATAAAAGTAGCTGAACGTCTCACGTCAAAGAGCTCTTTGGATGTTGTTAAAACTTGGTTTCCAACATGGGAGTAGGGCCTCCGCCCAGGCGAAACTCTGGGGGAGGAATGAGCTAACTGGAATGTAAAATGCAAAGTACTCAATAATAAATGGCTATAAGTGGTATTCACCAACCTTCTAAATGAGGAGGCTTACCCTCTATTTATAGTTTACATTATGCAGGAATCTAAGATTACAAATTTGCCCTCATATATTCCTAGCATATTCTGTCATTTACCTTATTGACTTGGGGGCCTTCGCATCCTTCTTCAACTCAAACTGCCTTAGCCAAATGGGCCTCCGCCCGACCCATCAGGGGGGTGGGGGATTGTTTCTCCCCAGGCCCAGCAGTCAAGACCTTCGTCGGGTGCTCTCCGAGAGGGGGCTTGGGGACCGGAGGCTGGACATCTAGAGTTTGAAGCCGAGTCTCTCAAACCCTAATTTCTAGAATCGTAAATAATTGTAGGCACAATCTTGAAACCCTAATCATATGTCTTGATCAAGCTTTCTCTATATGAGGTGAACAGAGCCAATCACAATCTTTGCCATCTTTCGAATCTCTACATTGTTGTCACATCTTTAGAAAACTCGATCTTATAGATCTCCACTCAAATTCCAAAACCTTGACTATATCCAACATTTCTATGAGCTAGAATCCTCGCTCAAATATTTGGATTTATTTTGGTTCAATTCTCCAAAAATTATAAAGCTCTAATTAGCCTAGAGTGACCCACTCTCTCTTTTGTCTCTTTTCCTTTTTTTTTTTCTCTCGAGCTCTCAGTTCTATCTTTTCCTAAGATATAAAAACAAGGTAGCGTTTTCATCATGGCCCTATGTTCGATTTGTTGTGTCCGGTTTTTATATTCATCAATCGTGAGGCACCTTCAATTTTTCTCCATTCCATGCTTCAGCCATTTTTGTTGCTTCGTCTTTCCGTTTTCATTTTGAGTCTAAGTTTTTTCAACCATCCGTTACGGTCTGGCTTCCCAACTTCATTTTTTATCCAATTACCCCTTTTTCTGACACTTTCTGTTTTCTCATAAACATGCAACATTAGGGATCATTGAATCCTTAACCCTTCCCTAATAAATAAACCAAAATAAGGTCGTCCCAAAAATACTTGATGTTGATTGTAAGAATCCTCCCACATTTTTTTAATGCTAATCCATCCGTACCAAATACTTGATGTTTTAGAATTTTTTTCGACAAATTAGTGTTATACTTAAATTAGCCATGTATCTCTATTTAATGAATGTCACTGCACCGCCTCGATTGGGCGGAATTGACACATGATCGCTGGACCGCTTCGGGCGGTGAAGGTGGCATAGGGAGTTGCAGTTTCCCGACGACGGCGGCGACCAGCGGCGGCACGGGCAGCAGCCGAGGAGCGGAGGAGCCGTGGTGGGGGGGAGGAGGCCCAGGCGGCAGCGGTGATGGCGGTGTGGGGTGATGGCGTGGCGGCGGCGGGTGGGTGGAGGCGGCGGCCGTGGAGCTAGAGGGCGAGATAGATAGGAACTATTTTTATTGCTTGCTTATCCCCAAAGAGATTACATGCCTCTCGCTTATATAGCCCGGCTAGTGAGACTTGTAATCTAAGCAATCTCTATAAGGTTTCCTTATATGATTGGAATACCTTTTACAAGCAATATTTATTTTACTTCCTAATAAGGGTCTTCCTTATACATTGGAATATTCCTTTTACACACCAAAAAGCCTAAGATAATCCTAAATTGAAGACAAAAACAGAGTTGGACACGGAGGGAGGGGGAGGCGGCGGCGGCGGGCGTGGGCGCCCCTCCCCAGCCCCGCTTGGCCCCTCAGGCCGGCCGCACCGCGGCCGTAATCCCGTTTAGCCCCTAATTGCCAGAAACAAGTCGCTAATTGAAAGTAATGCATGGAAATACCGCAATAGCAAGCGAGGTGGGGATGCTAAATTTCTTATGTGCCCAATCATGTCTTCTCATGATGAACTAAAGCATTATAAGCAAAACTTTACAAGATTTTTTTAACTCTAACAAATCAACCTTTTATCACACAAAGAGCATGTCAGTTTTCTATCTCACCCAAATATATATATATATTTTTTTAAAAAAAAATAGGAGATCCAAACATACCTTTGCGTGATGAACCAGCCCTTAACTGGATTAACGCTAAGTTGATGCGGCACATCATTAGATTATAAGAAGCATATTAGTGGTTCAATCGGAGTATCAGCACACATGTATGAAAATCTTTACGAGGATATCACGCGTTGTTCTATGGAAATCCACCCTCTCCGGCTGCTGACTGCACGCTGCGGAGGGCATGCAATTCGGTTCGATTCAGAAGCAACACCCAGCTCGGCGGCGACCGGCCGGCGAGGCGAGTGCCGACTCACCGAGCCTGCCCCTGCTCCTGCTCGCCACGCTACCCATGCTCCTGCCCCTGCCCCTGCCCCTGCCCCGCGTTGATCCACTCAAACCTCAGCTGTAGTTATTCCGCTTCCGCCCTGGTACGGTGTATGTAACCTTTTTCCAATTCCAAACGCGGTCTCGTTTAACGACTCTCGCCCCACCGGTGAATCGAACGAATGAATCCCCCTCGTCCGCCACGGGCGCGGCCGCCTCTGCGGCGGCCTTGCCGTGCGGTCTGCCCCAGTCCTTCACGGCCTCACACACCCACCGGGTCCGTGGTCTGACCACCGCGCCCACTCGTCCACTCGGCGTCCAGGGTCGCGGCCAACACAACCGAGCCTGCCGATCCCGAGGCGCCCGCGGCTAGAAAAGTACGGCGTGGACCGAGTCGCCTCTGCCCGCGCGGTTTAAATACAGCTCAGTGCCCGCCCACCAAGATCGCAACCAGCTCAGCAAAGCACGCCCCGCCCCCAAGATCGCACGCGCACGCACAGACACAGCGCACGCGCATACTCCACGCAGGAAGGAAGGCAGCCGAGCACGCTCGGAAGCTCGGAGCGCCGGCTTGGAATTGGAAGCAGAGGAAGGTGCCGAGAATGCCGGGCTGCCTCGGCGGGAAGCAGATGGACGGCGCCGCGGCGCCTGGCGTGCACCCGCGGTACGTGCCGGAGCGGGGGCAGGTGCTCAGGGACGTCCTGGGCGCGCTCTTCGGCTGCTTCCGCCCCGCCAAGACCCGGCCTCTGCCGCGGTGAGCGGCGAGCGCCGCTGGAGTTTCTCGACCGATCACCGACGACCGTCGGCCGGTGAAGGGCGGCATGCAATGGAATGGACAGCTCGTCCTAGAGGACTGCGAATGGAGGGCCCGGAACTGAAGCCATGATGAGGCTGACATCTTTCCTTTCTCCATCCATTAGTAACTAGTCACTGCTAATGTACTTAGTTTGACGAAGAGCTTTCTCGTCCAAGTTTTCCTTGTTGCTGCGTGAGCTCAGATTTTCGATTGCCCATCATAAAGTATGGCAAAAACCAGGGTTATTGTTTCCCCACCCCATGAATTGGACCGTGAGCTCTGTTTCTGGCGCTTAATTCGAATGAATGCAGAGGAATAAACGTAAGGGGTTCAAAGGGTTGGTTGCGTGTCTGCAACAACAGACAACAAAAACAAACTTCGATTTCTACAACAAGAACAGGAACGGGAAGGCGAGAAACCGTCAGCGAGGGATATCATCTGAGACTTGCTTACGATGAAAGGACCTCCGTAAGACAGGACAAAATAAAATGATGAGAAAAGTCTTAAAGTCAAAGTCAGCCTTTAGACTTTGCCTTTTGGACTTGTTTTTAGTCCTTTCTCTCTCTGTCGCAATGGTGGCGGTTGGTGGTGGGATCCATCAGGAGTTTGTCATGCCTGCAGTGCTACTGAGCTAGCTAGTGAGATTAGTATATGTATATTTGAAAAAAGTGTAATTTTAGCAGTAGTTAAATTATTTGAAATTTAATCATTTTTTAATGAAAAAAATATACATTTCACTGTTTATCTATTCTTTTTTTTACAGACATTATTTTTTCTTAATAAACTTAGTTTGACCAGAGATGGAACTAGATTACTAGTTGCATCCATCCCAAGAAGAAGGAGAAGAAAGAAGAAGAGAGGCGGTATTCATCTATGCCTGCTAATGGGTTTAAACCCGCCCCAAACCCGCCCCAACCCATATTTTAAAAACCCTAACTACCACCCGCCCCGCCCCATCCCGTCGGCTCAATGCCCCAACCCGCCCCAACCCGAAGTCACGACGGAAGATGATATATGACTTTTTGCGCCGATCTATGACCATAGAGCCCCAACCCGTTTTCAACCCGTTTGTGTCGCCAACCCAACCCGCCCCAACCCGCTTTCACGGTGTCACCCGTTTCCACCCGCCCTAATAGTACCGTGATTAAAACCCGCCCCAAAAAAATACCCGCTCAACCCCCGCCCCGTTAGCAGGCCTATATTCATCAGTGTTTCCCGTTGCATTGCTTAAAAGAAACACAAATGCACGACTGCCATGTGAATCAGACATTTCTTCAGATGTTGACCCAGAAGTCGACGCCAGCCAGGCTAGCTTTTTATCACCTTGGTCCTTGGCACCTGCTAGCCTAGCTGGCACTCCAGTGGTGTTATATGTGGAGAAAAGGTTTCTGAGGGCTGAAACAACTTGCGATTGCGACCTGTAATAATACTAATATTCCGATTTGATATAGGAGTAGTATAGGAGTACCACCGTCCTTTATTACACCTGTTGTCTTCCTCGCTCTACTTGGCCGCTTTTCAGTCCTTGTCTGGCCAGACCGGTGACAACCGATCGATTCTCCACTCTGAACCGTGACACTGCAGTGTGTGAAATGAAATCTGAAAAGGTCCACGATGACTAGACCGACCGTCCATGATCGCCACGACCCCGTCGGCCGTCGCGACTCGCAAGCCGCTTTGCTTACAAGGACGGCATGCGATGGCTCACTGGACCTGTGCTAGTGGCACGGACGGATTGGAAACTAAAGCTGGCGTAACTAACGCATGCATTGCATATTTGCATGGTTGATGCTTGATGGTTCGGGGTCGAGGTTCAGTGCACGGACCTGTCGTAATCTATCTATATACATATATATATGAGATATATATATTCTCGTCTCATAGCAAAGTTGTAGCGGACCGCCAGAATTGAGAATTCCTTGCACTTTAGCTCACCACGGCAACCGCATGCGAATCGCGATGCGACGGGTCCTGTGCCACGACGCACAGCCGGATATGCTTTTGCTGCGGCGGGTAAATGGATGGGGTGTGCCTGGCCGGAGTTTTTGTGTTCAGTGCTCCAAGCACAACACAATCATAGGAGTACTACGTAACAACCTGCGGACCCACCCTACCAAAATCTGCAGTCGTCACTGGTGACAGAATCCAGGCGCTTTTGCTCTCACACGTCAGGCTGAAAAGGGCAGCGAAACGGCTCGGAGGTGGAGGACAGAAGGGTGCGCGGCAGGCACGCACCTGTTGCCGCCGCAATCCCGAGGGAAGAGGGCCCCCGTGCGGCGAGCTTTTCCCACGGCCAAGGCCCAGAGGGGACAGGTGGCGGCGGCGCGCCTGGCCGGCAGCCCGCCGCTCCTTTCCTGCAACTTTCCCTCGCTCCGTCCCAAATCCCCCAAGAACTGACGGAGCATCGTCGCACCCACGCAGGTAAAAGAAGCTTCCACTCAGTCACTCACTCAACACTCCCAGTTGGCCAGCCAGTAGCTCAGCTCAACTCAACTCAGTTCACCACCACTTGGCAGTTGGCACTTCACCGCCCCCAGGTGCCAGGCCAGCCAGACTTCCCCCGATCAGGCGAATCCGTCCGTTCCACCCGTCGCCATCGCGCGCCACTTCCGCTGCAGTTCTCGCCTTTTTCTCCCTCCTTTCGCTCGTTGCCGGTCCGGCCTCATTGGGCATCCTCGGCGCGCACGCCAGTACGCGCCACACCGTCCGCAGGCAGGAGCGAGGAGCAGCGGTAGTAGTGCAGTGCCATCTATAAAATGGGCACGGACGACACCAGCCGCAACCTCACTCTCCCTGCTTGCTCGCGCTCCCCACCTCAGTTCAGCTTCAGCCCGCTGCTCTCCAAGGTAGCCAACGCCATGAGTCCTGGAGGTGGGCGCGCGGCGGACGGCGGCGGCGACGGCAGCAAGAAGCCGCCCCCGCAGACTCCGGGACCGGGAGCACATCCGCGCTACATCCCCAAGAGAGGGTCGGTGCTGAAGGGGATCGTTCGCGGCGTGCTGGGCCTCATCTCCACGCTGATCGGCGCGCCGGCCAACTCCGGCGGCCACCGCGTACGCCCGGCGCCGCCCGGGGAAGGAGGAGGTGATGATGGCGCGGAACAGGGGAAGTAGGTGGGATGTGTCTGCGTACTCTGCGGTGACAATCGGCTCTCGACGGCCCAAACTTTTTCTGGGCCGTCCGTTCAAGTTACCCCCTGCCTGCTGCTTGTTTTGTTTGTGTCGTCGTAACATCTTTTTACATCCTGTCTCGAACTACTACTAGTGCTTCTAGTGCCTGTGCTGTGATTTTTGTTTCTGCAGATGATTTTGAGCAACTGAGCAGGTATCTCAGGTGTTAAGTGTTTCTCATGTTCTGGGATGTTTCATTTGATAAAGAAGCTTGCAGTACTACATGGTCTATCGAATATGCTAACGTAAATACGAATGAAAAAGCAAACTCTACAGGTTGAAGCATGTGTGATGCCAGTAAAAGTTTTGATGCGACCCTAAACGACGCTGCACGAGATGATATCCAGGAAGAAACCATGCGAATGATAAGAGTTTGCATGCATTCGACGAAGTCCAAATTGTGGATTTACCTTTTACTCCCTCTATCATTTTTTTACAAGGCGTCTAGGCCAATATCCTAGATACCAAGGAATCGCAGATAACAAGGAGGAAAGAGTTTACGCGGCAGTAAATACAAACCAACGTTTTTGCATGCCGCATGCAAACCGATGTTTGAGCGAATGCAAACGCATGCATGTGGCCAGCTATCGTGGATTCAAGCAATATCAGTGAATGCATGCCGTATTAAATGTTGGCTACATATTTATCTCCAGCTCGATTAGAATGCTACGCCTAACAAAAATCAAAACACCAAAACTGCTGAGCGCTTTACATTTCGTAATGGAGGGAGTATTTTCTTTTTTTGATTGATTGAAAGACCGTGGGGGTTTACTTAACCTACTCTTGGTTTGTCAGAATCTTGTCCAGAGCTCGTAATTCTCAAGTTTAACACGAGATGTCACAGCTTGCACATGGAGTTAGTTTGTCTAATGCCAATTGCATTGGCAATGAAAAAAAACTAAAACTTATTCAACCATGACTGCTAGTGTTGCATTGCAGTACCTTGTAAAGGTGCCGTTGAGAGGCAATCGAATCTTGCTGGAATACAATTTCACATGCAGGCCAAAGTTGATGCAATTGAATCTTGCTGGAATACAATTTTACATGCAGGCCAAAGTTGATGCAACCATGTCGGACGTATACTTCGTTTGCCCATGATTGCCATCCAACGTGAAAACTCAAAGCCGATAAGCGAACTGCGGATAAAATGTTTTACTGTTACAATTGTATCTCATTATCCACAAATTTGGTATTATATATCATACTCTCGAACTCTCTGTTTTTCCCCTGGAATCGGATACTACAGATGCTAAAATGATAATCAATCTAGGCACAACCATTTCCGTTTGTTTCTGGCGTATCCTACACCTGGCCCTCACTCGAAGCCAATCATCCATCAGGTTTTGAGCAAAATGGTTGGATCAGAAATCATTTTTGACACAGGTGGAAGGGTGAAGATTGCTTGAAGGCACAAAGTACATTAGAACGGAGATGCAACGAAACAAATTCAGATCAAGGCAAAAATGTCTAGACAAAACTGGATTATGCATATTATTGGCTCAACTGCATTATCCAACTATGTTGTACACTTACAGTCCTCATAACCTAACCAAATGTTACTATGCTGATCTTGTAAAAGATGTCACAACACAAAAACACTTCTGTCAGTGAACCATCTGCACCAAAACCTTTGGACTAACCTTTAACTTTCTTGGACCTCTTAGGGAAAAGCTTGTGCCCCTCAAGGAGAGCCTGTTGTTGCATCTGCTCCCATATTAAGTCAAATTGGATATGGAATTTATCCTGGTACCACACCTTGACATCAGGATAGAGAAAACCTGGATCAACATTCCATACATCTCTCAATGCTGCACGGCTGTCAACTAATTTTGAACCGATCTTCATCCTGTTAAGAAGATCTCCTACTCTTCGTTGGCTGGCAGGCCCCAACACAACAGATGGTGAAAGTGCCAGGAAATCTTTAACATCTCGTAGACATGGCAGAACATCCCCTTTAAGCAATGCACATGCAAATACTTGCAGTCGTCTTGTGTTATCTTTGATAGGTAAACTATGCAATGGGAGCTGCCAATTATGTCGAGAAAAGATCGGACTAACGTAACAGTAGATTTGGTCATTCACTGGGTCATAATAAGGTTTCGGATCTTCCAATGGCGCAGAGAAGGTGCAGAGAGAACTAGCATACTTTAAAAGCCACCCTGGCTTTACAGTAGTTACACCATGCATGTATAACCTCTTTGTATTAAGCAGCTCCGAGTAAACTACAAGCTCTGGGGCAACTTGGGCAACAGATGATGATCGGTGCAAATATATTGTATCATCAAGTGCACAAGACTGATAACGAACAGCTCGAACCTTTCGATCATCTGATGATTTGGAATAGGTGTGAATCCTCCTTGCAACTCTATCAGCCCATCCAGCACAAATTCCTTGCCCAAGAAGTTCCTCTTCACTCAATTGCAATGTTTTTTTACCGGGCTCATTCCTCCAGGCCTGTTCAACATCATCAGAATCACCTGAATCCCAAGCAAACTCCCCACAAAATTTGCTATGGTGAAATATTAACCGGAGAAGCTGCTTTTCAATTTTGACATCTCTTCCATTGTTTTAAGATGAAGTGAATTGGCTCTGCAGAATTCCACAGGGTTTTCTGACAACTCAAAGGCCTGAAGGGCATGAGCAATGGTTAAAGCATCACTGCTAGGGTTAGAAAATTTTTCCCGTGCCTCTCTAGCCACAGCCTTGAGCTTCTTCTGTCTCTTCCTCTCCCTTGGATCATTAGATTCTGTATTAGTATTTTCTTCTGATTCACCATTAGTATCAGATTCATCCAATTGCTTGAGAAAAGGATTAGTAAAACTCAAAGCTGATGCAGCAGCTGCAGCATATCCTAATATGAAGTTAGATCTAGGAAAGCCTTGCTGGCTCTTCAAATTCTTAATCACTGTCAGAAGAAGACGAGAATGTCTTGGGCTCATGGGGTACTGTGCCATAGCCTTTCCCATAGGTGTAAGTTTTCCATCACTATAAAGTGCTTCCAATGTCTTTAAGCAACGCTCAGCCTCAACCAAACTTTCCTTGTTTGGAGGTGTAGGGAAAGGAAAGTTCTCAACCTGAAATTCATCATACGTATCAGATTAGCTCAAGAAAGGCTAAGAAAAGATTATTATCAGATAGAAGAAATAGCAACTTTAACCTTGGTACCTTATCAATAGACATGAACTTGAGCATCAGTACAACACCTTCAACTGGAATTTTCTTAATCTCAGGTTCAGCGAATTCAGGGAATAAATCATCTTTACCGTATGCTGCAGCTGAGTAAAGACGGTAACAGTGCCCAGGACCTGTTCTTCCGGCTCTTCCAGCACGCTGGGATGCTGACGCCCTTGCTTATCCATTGGATTTCATAACTTGACATCCCAGTAGCATGGTCATAATTTTAACCTTTTCTTTTCCAGTATCAACTACATATTTTATGCCCGGAATTGTTAGAGAGGTTTCTGCAACATTAGTTGCCACCACAACTAATCTTTTCCCCTCTTGGATATCTTGAAACACTTGAAGCTGTTGTGAAGCTGGTAACATTGCATAAAGTGGCAAGACACGAAGTCGACCATGCGAAACAGGCTTATGTTCTGTGCATTTACTAAAACAACTAACTGACGGACTGGTCTTTTTCTTCACCTTTAGCATCACTTGATTTCTCAACACTTTCCAGCACACTTGATATTCCCGATAGTGCTCCAAATGACGCCTTCAACGCAGATGACCTCTCAGCATCTTTCAAAAATGCTAACACTGGAACATCCTCTTCTGTAGTTTCAATAGTAACAGAGTCTTCATCATCGGTTTCAGTATCCACTTCACTCTCTGTTTCATTGTCAGAAGAATCAATATTTGGCTCAGCATTCATACCATCGTCATCATACGAGGAAAACATGTCATATTGGTGCTCAGATTTATTTCTATCAATATCATATGCTTCAAAAATTTCCTTTTCATCTACTTCTGGGCATGGACTATTATCTTCACCATCAGTTTTTCTCAGGATTCTTAGCAGTTTGCACCTTGGATGCTCTTCGCAATTTCTTACACAAGTAATCTACTTCGCTGTCCAGTAACAAATACGAGTATTCCACCTGCCGGGAGCCTCTTATGGATTGACATAACCTTTTTATAAGCCATCCCTAAATAATCATCATGTGTCCTCTTTGAGAAGTGAACTGTTACTGGAAACTGCCGCACAGGTACCTTAACAGCTGGTGGGATCACGTCAAACAGCCTTCTATTTGAAATAAAGTCCTTCAACTGCAGAGTAGCACTCATGAGCACCACCTTTAACTGACTGATCTTATCCTCTGGTTTGATCTTAAATCCAGATCGTATTTTTTTCCTGCTGCTTTGCATACAAATCCTGCCAAGTGGCAAAGGTTAGCAATGGATATCTTTCATTTCATCTATACAAACTAATAAAGTTTTAGTTCAAACCTTGCGAATCTTTATAATTCTAGAAAGCATCCCAATGAGTATATCTGTGTTCAAGCTCCTTTCATGTGCCTCATCCAATATGATCACCGAATAGTGCTTCAACAGAAAATCACCCTGCAAAAGGTTACTAAATCAGATGATGATGCACAGGATTATTAGATTATATGTTACCTATTCAACGGAAAGAACAGAAAATTTTCACATATACATTTCTGAATGTCCGATCACTTTATAGTTTATACATAAGTTATGGGAGAATCATTGCTGTGATCACACAATCATGGATCATCCAACTGACTGACATAGTACACTGCTTTTTTGAGAGGAAAAAAACATAGTAAACTGCTGACAGCATGAATAAACATTGTTATAACATTTTATGTGGACTATGACAAGTTTGTACACTGCAGTTAAAATCTCGAAGGCTGCAAACAAATCACTGCAATTTATTTCTTTGTTAGAGGCTTTCCTTTAAGCACAAATGACCAAGGATGAAAAAAAACTTGAGTAAAGAAAAATGCATTTAATAATTAATTAATAAATAGATAGATAGATAGATTGGTAGAAGCAAATGGGATAAGTAGATCGATAAACTACCTGGATTTCTCGAAGCAAAATACCATCTGTCATGAACTTGATGGAGCATTCACTTCCTACCTTTCTATCATGCCTAACTTGAAAACCAACTTCTCTTCCCAGCTTAAGTCCTAACTCATAGGAAAACCCTCCTAGCTGTGGCAAGAACAGCTACACGTCGTGGTTGGGTGATACCAATCATCCCTTTTCTATCAGTTCGATCACTAGTGCCAAAGCCAGCTTCATACAGGAACTGTACAACACATTAAGCATCAGGAACAATGACAGATTTGGCTACAATTGGACAGTTAACATAAGTACTCCCTCTGGGCTGGTATTAGAAGTCGTTTAGGACAGCGACACGGTCTCCAAAACACAACTTTGACCTCTTGTTATTACAAAAATATTTATGTACATGTGATATATGTATACTTTTATCAAAGTATTTTTTAACACAAATCTATTCATATAGTTTTCACATTTACAAACTCAACAACTTAAAAGTTATCAATGATTTATATTCCCAATGTTTGACCCAAACCTTGTCCAAAACAACTTCTAATACCAACCTGGAGGGAGTATACAGTACCAAAAGTCTTAGCTTGAATACACGCTCAAGAAGCACCATGTGTGCACACATACTGACCTGGGGAACCTGAGTAGTTTTACCGCAGCCAGTCTCTCCACACAGAATTACTACAGTATTTTCATAGATAGCTTCCATTATTTCCTGCTCCATCATTATTATTGGGAGATCCCTCCTTGCCTTGTCAACCTCATGTGGTCTTGACACAGGTACAACAATTGGAGGATTTATGCACTCCTGTACAGCATGTTCCCCAGCTCCTAGTTCTTTACCCTACCAAAAAAAAGGAATAACTACGACAATTAAGTATATTCAAATAAGTAAAGCAGGTTCTGATCTAGCACCAGGTAAGGACTAAGGATAGGTGAAACTAGTTTCTTTTGAATAATCTAAACATTGATGAGCATGAAGAAAATGAGATAGATAAATATATAGTTTGATGAGACAAATGACCTGCAAATCTAATTCTGCTCCAGAACAACTTGGAGTTGACAACTGAATTTTCTGATTTGTCAACATATGAGCATCATCACTAGGCTCGTCAGTTTTTGCTCTGGAATGCCAGCTCCAAAATCCATAACCGGTTGGCATCCGATAGCTTTCACTGGATCCTTCTTCATTTCATTATTATATTGTCTGCCAGAATCCACAATTGGTGCTGGCTTAACAAACTTTGATGGGGAAACTTGCTCCACAACATCACTGTTTTCAGGAACTTTCAGACGCCATTTTTTCTTGAATAGTGAGAGTTCTTCAGGAACATCCAGACCAGCCTTTGAGAACTGCATAGCACGCCTCCGTTTTTCTTTCAAAGTCTCAGCCTGCAGTATAATAGAGCTCTTTGAGCAAATGCACTATATTAAGAAAATAACTAAAATCCTGAGTGTGGTAGGGTTCATCTGCCATACTTGACCAATAGTCCCTGAAGAATGAAGCAGTGAATATGCATCCTCTGAGATCTTGTGCTTCCTATCAAATGGGATCATTGTTGTATAGTGGCAACAGAAAGGCTAGCATGATAAACAACTAAACATTCATCATTTGCAACAGAATAAGTGAAGGGGTACATACTGCAAAACCTCGATGCTTTTAGCTTGTAGAAGCTTCTTTTTCTTTTCCTCCTGGACGCAACCAAAACAACATAGCTGTAAATGCCTAATAACAGGGGGAAAAAAGAGTACCAATTGGAATGCTAGTGGGCGCACCTCCAATTTTTGTAGCTTTTTCAGCTTTGTCTTGCTCATCTTTGGGTCTTCCTTCTTGGCTTTCTTGCCATCCTGCAAATTTAGTGGTGTCAGAGTTCACATATGCAATCCTAACATTGGGTGCAGTGAAGCTGTGAAGGAAAACCAATAAACCGGGCTCCAAGTCAAGCTGACATTACCTTGCCTTTCCCTTGCGCCTTGTTCTTCCTTTTGCAGGGCAAAATCAGGGCGTTACTATCTTCCATGCTTTAGCTGGAAAGGCTCCAGTCTCAAGCAAAGCTCACATACAAGGGACGGCGGACGACACGAGCATAGGCGGCCTGAGATCAGGAGCGGACCAGTAAATGTCAAAGGTGTATATATATTGAAAAAAAATTGGTAGACATAATTCACGTATACACTTGCAATTAGATTAGGTCCAGTTACAAATAGCCAAATGGATTACGTTTGGGTAGTCTTCGAGTGCTGCTCGGTGACGCACAGCGGGAAGGGAAGAGAAGGTAGGTTAGGCTTTGAGTGCTGCGCGGTTTCGCACAGCAGGAAGGGAAGAGGAAGACGGGCATACCTGTTGGATGCTCGTTGCCGGAGAAGGGCCCGACGAAGACCGGGGGTAGGTCGGCGGCGGCGGCGGCGGCCTAGTAGAGCACGCGGGTGAGAACGAATAGACCAGGGGGCAGCGGCGCAGCGCAACCGCGGGGCCTCCTCCTGACATGGGCTTTATTGTTTCATTGGCCCACTAACTCATACGGCCCACCTGCTCTTCGCCTCACGTCACAAGGCCCACGACTGTGACCCTCCTTTTCTGACCTTCTCGTTCCGGTCGACAAAAACGAACAGCCCCTGCCTGCCTCCGGTCCTCCACCTCCACTCCGCAAGTCACCCACTCCTCTAGATCGCAGGCCCCTCGCTCGGCTCGGCCATGGCGGCCGGCTCCGCGGCGTCCTCGTCGCGGCGGCCATCTGCCTCGCCATCGTCGTGCTCGCGCCCGCCGTTCCCGGTGAGTTGGTCCTCTAAAATCATCGCCTAATCTAGTTGTTGGGCGGAAATTGCTCAGTCGAATCGAGACGATCGCTTGCTTCCGTTGCTTACTCTGTTATGCGATGCCGAAATTCTAGGGTAAATCTTATGGGCCTTAAGTTTTTGTAGGTCACAATACGACTTCCATGTGAATTGGGTAGTAGATTAGCAGACCTAGTTAGCTCTAAAGCTTTGGCAAACTCCGTTGCTGTGCTGGTATTTGAGATTGATGCTAGCAAAGCCTTGCTGGCTCTTCACCTGATTGTTGACACTGTTCGACTACAGCTTAGGATTGTAATCGGTGTGAATTCTGTTGTTAAAATTGAGAGCAAACCAGGGGTTAGTTATGGTTTTGGTGTATTTTTACCTACTTCTCAGTACCTGGGAGAGTGACATGTTTGGGGCATATGGCTGTTCTATAGCTCTTCATATTTCTCTATACATACATATTCTACTGTAACTGGATGTTGCTATTGCCATTTCATTTGATATAGGAGATGGTGCCACGTTGGAATCAGTTCCAGACCTTGTGAAGGCAATGTACCTAAACATTGAAAGCTTCCCTTGTGTGAGGCTGCTGAATCTTTCTGGTGAAATTGGCTGTTCTAGTGAGTCTCCACTCTACACTTACGTATGCCATTACTAAAGCTGACCTCCCTCATTAAGAGGAACTGGTTATTGAAATGACTTTTATGCTGTCAGACCCTGGAAGTGAAAAGGTCATCGCACCAATTGTAAGATTCAGAAAAGCAGTGATCAATTGATTCAACCATCCACTATTCTCCTTCCCTTAGATCAGATGTCAGATTTCTTTCTGAGGTACATGTAAGCACAACTGAAGTTATTTGCATGCTTTTTGAGTTTGTATGTGCTTATGAAACATGAGGTGTTGAAGTTTGCCTCTCTGCCTTCTAAAGTCATATAGCCTTTGGGATGTTAAGAGATGGTAATAATATCTGGGTGCTATTATCCAGGGTATCCAATGATCCAGAACTTCACCAGAAGGTGTCTGGCGTATTGATTGAGTCAAATGGTGTCAGCAATGACTTACAAGGTCAGTGTTCTGGACTAGGATCTCTGTTTTCTTGTGTGTGATTTGCATATTTTTGCCTGATCCCTAAGAATGTACTGTTTATTGCTATATTAGAGCTGTCACCTGATAGAAAATTTCCACAAGATGATTTCGCACCCTACTCAAATCGCAGCCATGATTGGAATCCTGCTGTAAGTAACAGGGTTGGTTACACTGGTGTCGCCAGCCACCCTATCAAGAGTCAAACATGCTGCTTCCTGCAATGTAAAAGTTAAATCTTCTGTTGAATGTGCCTCAGTTGCTCTGTTATCCTGTAGGGATCGGGTATCATGTGGAACAAATATAACTTCCCTGTATTTCTACTTTCAGAAGAGAGTACAAAGACTCTTCAAAAGGTAGTTTTCTGTCTTCTTTGCTGCATTCCTTTTTATTTTCAAAGCCCTGTTTATATATTGATGATGTCTGTCGATAAAAGATTTCAGAAAAAAATGAGAAGACTGGCAATGGATATAGAGCAAATGTTGCAGAATTCGACCTTATTATGCAGGTTTGGATTCTTTGTTAGTCCTTATTATTTTGTATTGACAACAGAAGCATGACCTTTCATTGGGACTATTCTTCTTCTAATTGACATGAACTTCAGACAACCAAATCCCAAACACATGATTCAGCATCCTGCCTCAAAGAACAATCATGCTTGCCCTTAGGAGGACACAGGTGTGTTTTTTCCCCGTAGAGGTACTTTGCAAGTTGCATAATCATGTATACACTACACGCTAATACAGTAAAGTTCAAAATTGTCTGTCAAACTACTATATGTACATGCAGAGTGTCATATCTTTATATTTAGTTTTTGTATGTTATATCATTGTTTTAATCCTCACGTTTGAAGGGCAGTGTATGGGCTTCATTACCGCCAGTTAAAAATGGATCTACAGAGCATCAGAAACCTTTAATATTGGCTATTGCATCCCAAGACTCTGCATCGTTTTTTAGGGACCGTAGTCTTGGTTCAGATTCTCCCATATCTGTAAGTAGCTAGTTTGCTAACGGTTTGCGATTATCCTATTCATATTATTTATTTGTGCTAGATAAATAATTTCTTGAGTTGTTTCACAGGGATTGATTGCCTTGCTCACTGCTGTTGATGCTCTTTCTCACATTAATGATCTAAGCAGCCTTAAGAAACAGGTATATATGACCACTGAGATTTTGTTTGCTAGTTGCTTCCAAGTAATGCTGGTTATTCTTTTCTCTCTTGCTTAGAGCAGGTATCCTGCAAATCCTATCCACCAATTTATCTTTTCTTCTATTATACTTGTTGTGAGGTCCAAGCTACTGGTATCTTTGTTAATGTTCTTATACCTTAGCTTACACATGGAATGGTACATCTAATGTTGTTCTTCGTATCACACTGAAATTACAGTGATTGGTTCCTCAAGCAACATCTTCCTGACGTTTTCTCCGTTTTTCATACAGCTTGTGTTTGCTGTTTTTAATGGTGAGGCATGGGGTTATCTTGGTAGTCGGAAATTCTTACAGGAATTAGATGAGGGTGCTGCTTCTGTGAATGGAATTAGCAGCTTAATGATTGACCAGGTGAGGGCCAGACAAGTTAATACAGGCAGTGGCAGCCTCAGACTATTGTTGATCATTTTCCAAACATATATAAAGGCTTTGTTTTCAGCACATTTTTTGGTCCTGTGTTATGATATTTGCTTTCTGCAGAGTTTATGTCTACCTATTGTAATGAATACTCTTTTTGGAATTTTACTGATAGCTTCGAATCGCAAGAGATATACATATCTGTTTGAACATTCCCAACCTCACTTGTGTTATCTGAACTCTCTCTTTGAACATATTTAGGTAGTGGAGATTGGTTCTGTTGGCAAGGCTATACTTGAGGAATATCCATCGTTTTATGTGCATGCTGAAGGGGTAAGGATTTTCGAAGTGCACTGTAATTGTAAGAGCTGGAATAGCTGATCACCACATGGTGCAGTTAGAATATTGCATTCAAATATCTTTTCATGATTTCTTAGTGCTAGTACATTGTTATATTTTAAAACAACCATACCATTTTCTTTTTACACAGTGATATTTGAGCTGGCCAATTTTGACCATGGAGATTGTATTTGTTCTGAATTATTAGAAGTTGGTTTGGTTTTTTCTAGATGCATACATACTTTTTAGTACTATGTATCTAAAAAAGCCAGAAACAACTTACAATTTGGAACGGAGGAAGTAGTTATTATTGATATTGCACTGCACTGGCAGGCAGTTCACATTTTAAAGAATTTGCTAATCAATAACTGAATAAACATTTACTGAACTTTTGTGGTGAGTGTCTATGGGACATCTATACAGTTAATTTTGGCTGCGCTCCCTTTGATTGATTGATTGATTGATTATGAAGAAAAGAACCTTTTCCCTCTCAAATTTTTAGACAAAACATGTTTCAGAACCTTTTCCCCTCAAATTTCTATACAAACATGTTTCAGTATATCATGCTATGAAGATACATACATGAAGAGATCTACCAGACTAATTTTATTCCTTTCTTCACTGAAGGCATAAAGCACACTCTCCAAATAACGGTCATGCATGTTTCCATGATTAAAATTGCAATAAACATGGTGCTTATAGTAGACACCATTTTCCTATTTATTATATTATCCTATGCTTGTACAGGATTCATCAACTTCAAAGAAAATATTAGATGCACTGCAAAGCGCCAGCGAGTCACTTGGTTCTAATAATGTTAAAGTAAAACAAGCAGCTTCATCAAATCCTGGTGTCCCACCATCTTCATTAATGTCATTCATAAGGAAGGTAAAACCACTTTTGCTTACTAAATATATGTGATTCATAGTTGCTTCCTTCTCTTGAGGAACTTATTTTTCTCTGTTGAACATCTCAACATCCATAACATTTTTTTTTTTCTTGATATGCATTATTTGAAGACTTCTGCTCATGATCTGTTGTCAATTAATGAATGTAGAATACATCAACTCCTGGAGTTGTGTTGGAGGATTTTGACTCCCACTTCTCCAACAGATTTTATCATAGCTATCTGGATAACCCTGGTAAGATAATGCATAAATCTGACGACATTGCTCTTGAAAATCCATCTGCGCATGTGACATATCCTTTTTTTCTGCAGTAAACATCAATTCTTCGTCAATAGCTGCAGCTGCTGCTTTGGTTGCCAGGTCGCTGTATATTCTTGCTATTGATGACTCAGCTGTCGATCTCATAACATTAAACAATATAAAAGTGAATGTTTCGTTGGTTGAAGAACTCATTGGGTGTCTGCTTACTTGCAATCCTGGTCTTTCTTGTGGCCTTGTGAAAAGATTCATTTCTCCAAGCAATTCCTGCCCAAGTCATTATGTTGGTGTTTTTCTGGATGATCCTTCTGGCACACAGTTTCCTTCATATGCAGATGACACGTCTCGGTTTGTATGGAACTTCTTGGCAGACAGAACTTCTAATCTAATGGGCAATAAAAGCTCATGTACTGGAAAGTGTGGTGATGACAGTGAAGTATGTGTTGGGGCAGAGGTGGAGGGTGGAGGTAGATGTCTTGTATCTACAACCAGGTAACCTGTGTTTACTAGTTATGCTTATGCAGCTTTTTTTGTTGCTTTATTATATTCAGCTGCTGCTGAAGAAATAATTTATTGAATCCAGAATAGACTCTAGTTTTAGTACCTGTGTTCTGCAAAAGGTTGACATTGTATATTCACCTTTTCTCCCCCTTGAGACCTAATTGATTATTGCAACACATCACTTCCCAGGTATGTTCCTGCTTATTCAACTCGGGTGAAATTTGAGGACAGTGCATGGCACGTTCTTCCAGCAAACTCGTCTGATCCAATGGGCGCTGCAGATCCTGTGTGGACTGAAAGCTACTGGAACACTATTGGCCTCAGGGTCTATGCAGTGCAAGATTCAGCTTACGATTGGCTTATTCTTCTTGCTGGGCTCATTATCACTGCTGCATCTTATTGCGCTGTACACTTTGGCAGAACATACATTTCAAAGATGGTGAAGCGTGACTGAAGCATCAGTGAGCTGCTCCACTGATTCTTGGTATTTAGAGCTGGAAATAGAACTAATTGAGCTGGCAATTTGTAGAACATTAGCAGCACATGAGACAGGGTGATTGAACTGGGAGAAAGTCACAATGAATTATGAAGCCTTCCAGCTAAGGAGACTATAGATGACATCATTATGCGGACGTCCAGGTTAGAAGTCCTATCTTGGGCGGTTGCAACATGAAAGTGTGCCCCTGGGACGTTTGGTACTGAACTGGTAGGTAGATCATGAGACGCCTCTAGCTCTAGGTGTGTTTTCCTTTGTTTGTGGATGCTGCGTACTCAGTTTTGGTTGCGTATAAGGCTGTTCCACACGATTCCTATGGATTTGCGCACACCAATCAGTATACTGGTACTCGCATGCTGATTGGATCTTGTATCGTGTTTGGTTTCGCCGCTCCAGTTGTCAGCTTATCTGAAAGTTGCTCGTTCGTTCCCCACCTTATCCTCCACCGACGATCGGATCTTCGGCATATCTGCCATGTGACGCATGTCCACCGTTTTGCATGCCTTGGTTTAGGCTTCTAGCCTGCTTGCCGAGCCATCTTGGAAAGATGATACCTTGAGCTCGGCTGCAGCTCTGCTGCATCAGCAAATGTACAAACGGAACTGCAAATTTGCTCGTTTTGCACGTGGTTTCGAATTTCGATCAGCTCAGAGTAATCTTCGCGGTCGTTTGGGAACTACTGCATGGAACGCGACGCACGGCACAGATCCTGCCGGGAACAAGCGACAGATGGGAGGGGAGAATGGGAGATTCCTCTCGCGGTCGAGCGTTGTTTGGAACGGCGCCAGCGCAGGACAACGAGGCCGCCGCCCACCGGCCCCTATCAGCATCACCCTGTTTTGGGCGTGCTCGATCACACGTCACACCAGAACTATTCTAATCATCATGTACAAACTATCCAAGGTGGAGAATCCTTGTTGCTGTTAACATCGTTTTTGATCCACACGGCGGCAGCATTTCTTTACTTGCCAAATCACTTGCCAAATCAGGCTACCTTCTGGTAAAAAAAAAATAAATAAAAAAAATCAGGCTACCTTTTTCCATTTCAAATTGCGATGTCACCAACTCGTGATTATCCTCTACAGAGTACAGACTACAGAGTTAGGAACTCTCAGCAGATCAGTAGCGTGTGTCCACAAAAAAGGTCAGATGGATGCGTGTCAATGTGTATCGTGATACCAACTAGAAAAAAGGTGCCGTAGTGGTACCACCGAGCCTAAATAATCAACGCTCGGTGTTTAGGCCGGGTGAAATATTTTTCGAGCTGTTATGCTTAATGAACTTGCACTTTATTGTACCAAACTGTACACTTGTTTGTGCAAGTTAATTTCAAAAACAGGTTTAAATTGGGACCAATCCATAGAAATTCTATAGAAGTCCATGAGAACAAGGCTAGTATTATCTCTCTATTTTTATTAAAAAAAGATGTTACTAGCTGCCACTCTTCTTTGTTCTGACATGACACGGTAGGCTGAGTCACGATAAAATAACATGTTTGGATCCATGCAAACAAGCTAGTAATAACTTTTTAATAGATGGGTTACTGTTTGGATATCCTTGCATTTAGCTGGGTAGTTCAATTTAATAAACTATTTTTATGTTGTCAAAAAAAACAAAAACTATTTTCATCATAACTGGATAGTTTGTACAGTTACGGTAAAGCTCTGGTACGTGCAAATTCCAAACACACTTTATAAAAACGGGCGTGCCTTTCTTCCTCATCCGTGATACTCCCACAGATTCTTATCGAAACAGAGGAACCCCTCACAAAAAAACAAAACCACCGCACCATGGAGTCGCTGACGCTTCGCGCCTCGACGGCGGCGGCGGCCGCCGCCTCGCCGCTGCAGCAACGCCGGCTTCCGGGGCGGCAGCGCGTGACGTACGTCCGCGCCACAGCCTCCGCGTCCGCCGCCGGCGGGCCGGACCTCTCGGTGCGCGTGAACGGGCTGCAGATGCCCAACCCGTTCGTGATCGGGTCGGGGCCACCGGGCACCAACTACACCGTCATGAAGCGCGCCTTCGACGAGGGCTGGGGCGGCGTCATCGCCAAGACTGTGAGTCGCTCTGCCTCCCCTCGCCCCTTACCGGTGTCTTGCTTGCGTGTTGCGCCATAAAGTTGGCACCCATTTTTTCTTCTCTATCTGATGAATCCATCGTCGTTACGGTGCACTTGTGTACGATCTGTGAGTGTTAATTCACTTCGATCATGTAAGTAGTTGACGCCATTGCCTTTCGGTCTCATGATTCAGATTTGGGTTGGAACTTAGAAGATGCTGTGGGGCCGCGGGGGGACCGATTTGAGGTTGTTGAGAACTACTAGGTTAGGTCTTACGTTGATGTCCAACAAGCAGCTGTAGTGGTATGTATTTGGTTCGTGAAATCGAATATTGGAATCAACGTGATGATCACGTTGCTTTCATTGGTTTCGGGACAGATCCTATGTGGGTACCCAAGTAAGATTGACAACAATTTGACAGCTTAAGAAACTGATCTCTGCACATCGTAGGAGGATTGGCTACACTGCTACAGTGGAAATATTTTGTTCATTTTTACCGCACTGGACTAGTAATGTCGATCACTTGTCCTAGTGGCTTAGTTTTTGTTTCCCTGTTTGACCATTTGTACATTATTGGCAAACCTCACTTGTCCTAGTGCTAAGTTGTTGATCTGCTGATAAGAGTTGGGTAGCCCATTTTTCGGATGAGCGTTTGTATCGTCAGTTGTTACAAGTAAATATATAAGTTCTGGAGCGGACCTTCTCAGTATTGACTTACTTTATTGGTCCCACTATCCATTAGACCTGCCTAGTCATCACTTTATCCCCAATAGGTTCCTTTACTCCCTTAACATTGTGGCTAATTACTGCTGCTTTGACATGACATTTAGGTGTCTCTGGATGCTGAAAAAGTTATCAACGTTACTCCTCGTTATGCAAAGCTTCGGGCAGAACCAAATGGGGCTGCTATGGGGCGCATCATTGATGGCAGAACATTGAACTCATCAGTGACAGGCCTCTGGAGACCATGCTGAATGAGTTCAAGCAGTTGAAGAAAGAGTATCCTGACAGGATACTCATCGGCTCAATTATGGAGGAGTACAACAAAGCTGCATGGCATGAGCTTATCGAACGTGTTGAAGAGTCTGGAGTGGTACCTTTCTTTCACATGTTTATTTTGGTGCATCTGCGCACTTGAACATAATGGAATGCAACTGATACCTGTTTTTGTTAGGATGCTCTTGAGATTAATTTCTCATGTCCACATGGCATGCCAGAGAGAAAAATGGGTGCTGCTGTGGGGCAAGACTGTGATTTGCTAGAGGAAGTTTGTGGTTGGATTAATGAGAAGGCCACTGTCCCTGTTTGGGCAAAGATGACTCCTAACATTACAGATATTACACAGGTTAGTTGAGTATAGTATCTATGCAGTGCTTCAGACAACCTGTGTTGACCTGTGTCAACAGCTAATCGATTCCTAAGTTAGTTTTTACTCTCTAACTTGTTTTCTTTGTCCTTGTTTTCCATTATTTAAGTAGCTTGATTCTCTTATTTAACTTTTTGCTGATCCTCCAGAAGACCAGAATAAGTCAGATTAGTGTACTTTATCTGCACTACTTTTCCCAATACATCTTTTTATGGTTTTTGAATGAAACCAAGTTGTGAGTTCTGGCCATGTTCTGTAAATGCAATCAGATCTGTAGCAGTTAATTCCATGTTCTGTAAATGCAATCAGATATGTAGCAGCTAACTTATACTCCGTTGAAATAATTTTATCATTCTTTTGGTTGGACATTGCACAATGGCCCGATCCCCTTGCATCATATTAATTATTGAATTACAAATTTCACATCAATAGGGTTACCGGTTTCCCGATTAGGATGTCAATGGGGACTTCCCTATTGGCGATAGCTCCCCATCCCCATCCCCACGGGTAGAAAAAATTCCCCATCCCTGCCCCCTTACAAAAATGCAGAATTTGAAGAGGAAAAGTGAATCCATAGTGTCAAATTAATATAAAGTGAGCAAGCAACATTTCATATTACAAGAGCTTCTAGTTTAGGGTTTAGTTTCTATTTATACTAGGCTATGTGTTGAGCTATTGGTCGGATTTTAACAGGCCAAGGACCTAATTCAGAGTAAGAGCATTTCATAGGGCGGCTACATGGGGAACGGGCAGGGACGGTCCCGTCCCTGTCCCCAATAAACCCGACAGGGACTAATTTTTCCCTAAGTCTCTGTTAGGGCTAAATTGGCCATGTCCCTGTCCCTGTCCTCTGTTAGGGGAATTCCCTGCAGGGAATCGGGCCCCTATTACTATATATATTCCCAATAGTACTGTAGTACTTTAATGAATTGCAATGTGCTATTTTTTGCATTAGACTGCTGAGTAAGAATTTTATTTTCCTTCTTTTCTCTTCTCAATGTTAGATTTCATTTCCCCTCATCTTAACTTGACATTTTTGCAGCCTGCAAGAATATCTCTTAAGTCTGGATGTGAAGGAGTTTCTGCAATTAACACAATTATGAGCGTAATGGGGATTAATCTCAAAACGTTGCGTCCGGAACCTTGCGTGGAAGGGTTAGATTGAGTTCTCTGAGTTATTTTTGTAACATGTCCAATTACCTCTTATACAAAGCTGAAACATGATTGTGTTTTGCAGGTATTCTACACCTGGGGGTTATTCTGCAAGAGCTGTGCACCCTATAGCGCTTGCTAAAGTCATGCAGATAGCGAGGATGATGAAAGAAGAATTTGCTGATGGACAGTCTCTCTCTGCCATTGGTGGTGTGGAGACTGGCAATGATGCTGCTGAGTTTATCCTTCTTGGTGCTGATACAGTACAGGTGAACTAAAAGGATAAACAGCGTATTTGCTAATTAATACGGGGAGCCATTTAGCGAGGCCTTTTACTGTGCAACTCATGTCATTGTTTAGCATATAAGTTGTGCTGAGTTGTATTGTTTTTCCAAACATCACTTTCAGTCTTTCACATTTATCACCTTGCATATCTTCGAAATTGTCTAACCATAACTAACAAGCTTAATTGACAGGTATGTACTGGTGTGATGATCCATGGTTATCCCCTTGTGAAGAAACTTTGTGCAGAGTTACAGGATTTCATGAGAGAGCACAACTTTTCATCGATCGAAAGAGTTTCGAGGGTATGCAACCACTCCCCTACCATGATTGCAGTGTTTGATATGACAATTTAAACCAACTTGAGGAATTACTCTACAATACATCTATGTTACTCCTACACCTTTCAAAGCTCTTTTGCCCCTATCTTCCAAGAACTGTTTCATTACTAAAGCATAGAAACATAATAAGCTTTGCCAGTAAACCAATAACATGAGATATCAGTGCCTTCCCTAATACTCTAGATCGTTTTGCTTTTTTCTAGTTACATATATTTTGCTTGCACCTACATAAACACTATGTCTAGATACTCCATTCCAGATGATAAGACATTTGGCTTTTCTAGATACATAGCTTTACACTATGTCTAGAATCAATGTAACTAGAAAAGTCAAAGCATCTTATAATTTGAAATGGGGGAAGTATGTATCTAGAAGCCAAAATGACTTACGGTTTGGAACGAAGGGAATAAGAAGTAATTGCTTGGAACTATTGGCTATGATTCTTTTCTTTAACTCGTAATCTTTTGTGGCCACATGTTATTACTAAGTGTAAGGTGACTAGGTGAGTTCTCTAACAAAGACGTGCTAAGTCTTAGAAAAGACTTCTTTCCAGAAAGAGAAAATGATGTGGTGTAATGGGTTGAACATAATCATTAAAATGAGGACTTTGTAACAATCAAGTCCTAATTAAGTATGTGTTCTATAGAAACATTCCTTGTGCCCTTCTTTGCACGCCTGGAAGGCTGGACCTACTCTGTGAATGATGTGGAGTGGAACAAAGTCTTGTTCTACAATGCAATGATTGATTCCTTGACACTTTGACCTTGTTTTACTCTGTTGTGACCAGGAAACTTCTCAGAAGCATCAGTAGTTCAATGCTAGATATGCGACCACTTATAGAAAATACCTAGGCCACCCCTTTACAAATTTATAAAGACGAACATGCTTTGTTTGTTTGTTTTTTTTTTTTTTTGTTAAATCCAACAAACTAAAATCTTTCTTCTCATCGTCTCAGAGCCTCGCTCCCGTACTTCACGACGCACACAGATTTGGTTCACCGGCAACAAGAGGCGATCAGGCAGAGGAAGGCCATCAAGAAGGGCCTTCAATCAGACAAGGACTGGACAGGTGATGGGTTCGTCAAGGAGACTGAAAGCATGGTATCCAACTGATGCATTTCTTCCACCCCCATCCGGCCATCCCTTCCACCATGCTTCAACTTGTGACTAAATCATGTTCGAGGAGAGACAGTGTGAAACATTTGCTTCATCCTTTTAATAAACGCGCATCAGAATGCCATATACCAAGCATGTAACCCTCATCTGTACATGGTTCTGAACATTGGGACTTCAGTCTATAGAACAAGTCATGAATCCACAACAAGACGTTTCCAGCATCTGATAGTTCGTGACAACGGGTGACATGATACATTTGTTTTTTTTTTTTTTTTTTTGAGTAAGTCACCGGAGGGGTTGCCCCACCTGAATTTCATTCATTATGGCCAGGAGGCCGGGTAAAGTTGCCTTATGCAGGGTTTACAGGTGAGTGGATGAGGGAGGAAAACGTACAACAAGAGCATAATTACAAAAAAAATTACATGGAGAAGAGAACACTCCAGGAGTCCGAGATGGACTTATCGTTGATTGGTAGGCAGGCACTCCATAATCTTGCTGACTGCTTGCATTCGAATAGTATGTGAACATGAATTTGTAGGACTGAGCTGAGGAATATCTGGACTTGACCTGGTAGAGCTTGGAGACTTAAGTCTCGTACGGGGTTTCTTGAGTTTGCAGGTGGTGATATGTGAGGACATGCTGGCCTCAACAAAATATTGTCCCCGGTAACAGCAAACTCAGCTTGCTGCCATTTCGTCAAGCATCTCCGTGCGCGCTCATGACTGTTCTTTTGTAGATGAATGTTGACATGGACAATTCACTGCCGAAATAGCAGTCGAAATAGCAGGCGACTGCGCCTATGATCCGCGCGCCTCCGTGGTGGCGGCCGCGCCCGGCTGCCCTGGGACCAAGTCTTGCAGCGCCGCGCTCGACAGCGTTTTATCGTGGGCCATGCATCACGGCCGAGGAGGCGGTAAAGATGGCAGCGGTTCGGTTTCGTTCGATATCCGTGGGTTTCGGTTTTACGGGTTTTCGGTTTTGGTCTTTGGAATTTCACCCACGGTTTTCGAGGTTGGTTTAGGTTTCAGTTTCGGGTTTGGTTTGGGTTTAGTTTTCCACCCATGGATATCCAATGGATATCCGAAATAAATCATTTAGAATTAAAATTCATGTTTTATAATATGTTAATAGTAACTTATTTACTTAGATTATTATTAAATTTATTCAAAGTTGACTCATGAAAATATTTATTATTTGTTGTCTCTTGTTTATACATGTGAATATGTGTATATATATCTACGGGTATCCGCTCGTTTTGGGTTATCCGCGGGTTTAGGGTAACCGTTCGGGTTTTGGTTTATCCGCGGGTTTGGTTTTGGTGATGGATTTCCACCCGAATTGGTTTCGGTTTGGGTTTTTAGTTTTTCGATTTCGGGTTTTCGGTTTTGGGTGCACGGAGACTCCATCCGATTCGAACCCGAACCGTTGCCATCCTTAGGAGGCGGTTGCGGTTCGGCACGGCCCATGAGATGGTTCACCGCTTCCCCTTTATTATTTTTTTTTTTTGAAACGAAACTTCCCCTTTATTATAGGTTAACGAGTTTTCGCAACCGCCGCACCATCTTCGACCTGTATAGGTGCGTTCCTGCGATTCCTGATTGATTTCTACTCGTATTTGGCAATCGATTCCCTCGATTAAGATTTGGGTACTTGTTGGGGGTTGAGTTGCAATAGGAAGATTGGGCCTAGTATTTGACAGATTCTTCTTCGAATTCCTATCGCAGGAACGTACCAGATCTACGAGTCCGAGAATGTCGGAGCAGAGTACATCTCAGGATCAAAAGCAGCACCTATACCTTGTGTTTGATGACTGGAAGTCTGGATACTCCATCCGCGAGGTGAGCCTGTCCCGCTCAGGCAAACGCGGCTCCGAGTCGGGAGACGAAGACTCTGAGCAGCCCGCCTTATCGTGCTGCCCAGGCAAAGGCGCTAAGCTGCCCGTGCCGCCAGTTTTGATGCGCATCCCAGCTCCGCGTGGGTTTCCTTGGTTATTCACGTCAGCCTTTGGCCCCAAGATCATTATGATGCATCCAGCCCAATATGTTGCTGATTCCTTCAGGGGCGTCCCAGCTATCAACGTCCAGGATCGCACCATCAGCTTCGAACCTCAACCAAACGCTCCTGTTGTTCCAATCTACATCCCCGTCGGTGAAGATAAACTATTCGCTCTGGATATTGACAAATTTGAAATCCTCCGTAAGCCGGAATGTAGTAGTGGACAACCATGGGAGTGGCAAGAAGAATGTAGTGGACGACCATGGGAACCATGGAAGTGGCAAAAACTGGCTCCTCCTCCGTTCTCGATTTGGGATGTCTCCTCCTACAGCTTGCAACCCGATGGATGCATCCTCGTCAGTACCAAGAATGGTGTCACCTTCATCTTCGACGCCAAAGAATATGTGTGGAAAAAATGTGGTGATTGGATGTTCCCCTTCACCGGCCGTGGACACTATGACCGCTCCCTGGAGGGCTTTGTCGGTCTCTCCAAAGACCCAGAGACCCTTGATCTCTACTGCTGCACCATGGCCAGCACCGCGACTGGCCTCGACACTGGCGTAGTATTGCACCCTGCTTCCCCTGTCAAGTGCGCCAAGGTGAAGGTGTACAACAAGAACCAAGCAGCTGAGGGGCAGCATGTAAGTGCCACCCTTGTACACATGTGCCCGGGCAAATTCTGCCTTGTGGAGTGTGTCTCCATTGGTAACAGAATGACTGATCAGGAGCTTGAGGAGGAGCTCATGAGGTTTGTGCCGCCAGGGGCTGATCAATTTTGTTTTATGGGAGGCGGGCCCCAAGGTGGTCGCTGTATGTATCGTTTGAAGACCTTTTCCCTCCGTTATGACACCAAAGGAGACCTGAAGCTAAAAAGTCCAAGGTTCATCGCTACAGCCTGCCTCATGAAGCAAAAATTGGTACCCTCTATAAGGATCCAGTGGCATTTTGGCTGTGAAATGCTAAAATCATGAGATAATGAGCTCCTATTTTTTATTCAGGTGTGACTTCTGCTTCTATATGTTCGTTTTTTTTTTTTTTATTTTTGATAAATATGTTTCTATGTTTTATTTTGGTGCAATCTCAAACTGTGTTTTTCATGGATCTGGTGCTGATGTGGGTTTCTTTTCTACGTTTAATTGAGTTGAACATAAACAATTAGACGAGGACTTGGGACTAATCAAGTCCTAATTAAGTATAGGGACGTCCTATAGAAACATTCTTTGTGCCCTTCTTTGCACGACTTGTGAATGATGTGGAAGTGGAACAAAGTCTTGTACAGTGTGATGATTGATTCCACACTTTGATCCATTTTTACTCTGTTGTCGCCAGGAAGCTTCTCCGAAGCATCATTAGTTCAGTGCTAGATATACGCACCAGCACCACTTGCAGAAAATACCTTGACCGCCCTATCAAATTTAATTTAAGACAAACATGCACTATTTTCTGCTGTTCTGTTTTTTAATCGCTACACAAACTAAATCATGTCTTATCGTCATCTCATGGCCTCGCTTCCCTACTTCAAGACGCACACGGATTTGGAGACCGAAAGCATGGTATCCAAGTGTGATGTATCTCTGCCATCCCCCATCCCTTCCACCATGCTTCAACTTGTGACTAATTATGTTCGAGGAGAGACAGTGTGAAACATTTGCTTCATCCTTTCAATAAACGCGCATCAGAATGCCATATACCAAGCATGTAACCCTCATCTGTACATGGTTCTGAACATTGGGTCTTCAGTCTACAGAACAAGTCATGAATCCACAGCAAGTCGTTTCCAGCATCTGATAGTTCGCGACAACCGGTGACATTTGTGCGATACATTTGTCATGTGAACATGGAATTTGTAGCACTGAGCTGATGAATATCTGGACTTGACCTGGTAAAGCTTGGAGACTTAAGTCTCGTACGGCGTCTCTGGAGTTTGTAGGTGAGTGATATGTGAGGACATGCTGGCCTATAGCTTCAAGTCAGGTCAACTTCAAGTCTTCGCCAAAGGCTCATCCCGTTCAGGGCAGGACATGCTGCTATTGCGAGCGACACGGTGTTGCTCTGTCGGTCGAGTATTCAGATTCAGTCTTCTCTAAGAAGTCAGGTTCACATCAATATCTGGAAGTGCTTGCTCATTTCAGTTAGGAACTTTGAGGGTCTTCCTATTCATAAACGGAAATGGGGCCAGTGGGATATGTCCTTCACAAATTCCCATTTCATACTAGCCACTAGGCCATGAACATGAACCCTCGCTAGCATGATGGTTTTGAGTGCCGGTTAACAAGGCTTTAATGGAAAACTGTCCTAAGGTACACAACACGCCATTGGTCAAACTTAACCCTTTTGCAAGCACGAGGAACTTCATTAGTTCCCACTAGCATCGCCACTCATGTCTCCTCTCCATACCCATTTCTCTCTTGCCCATATACATATATAATAACAACCACTAGTCACTCATGACCCATGATTCACACAACAAGAATCAGCAACCTCATTCATTTCAACCCCCCAAGAAAGTAGGGGAAAGACAAGAAACATCCTTGTTTGATGAGAGAGAGAGAGAGATCCCAGTAGTTTGACAGCAAGAACCAATCCTTAGATCTACTTGCTATTTCTACGACAGCATGATGCTTCTTGGCACAAGCAATTGTATTGTATATATAGTCAACCATATTAGCAGCCTACTACCAACTGGACATGGCGGCATAGCATAGTATAGGAGGTATAGCATACCGGGCAGGCAGAGCGAGCTGGACCGGCCCGGCCAAGTCGCGCGATGGCCGTGGCGGCGGCGGAGAAGGCCGTGAGGTGCCTCGGCCGGGGCTTCGACATGACGTGCGACATGAGGCTCAAGTACTGCAAGGACGCCGGCGGGTGCCTCGTCGAGAGGAGCGGAGACGACGAGACGGCGCCGCTCGCAGTGCCTGGCGTCGGGACCATCGGCGGTGTGCCCGTCGACGTTAAGTGCGGCAAGGGCGACCGCGTCCGGCTCAAGTCCGGCGTGCTCGAGTTCAACAAGGTTAGCGATACATACCACCATGCATGAGAAGCCAACCATATATCATCAGATTATTACTTATCCCATTTCAGCTTATTTTTCGGAAAATTAAGATTGCTCACGGTCATGTATGTTAGGAAAAAACTTTTTTAAGATAAGGAACTGAAATGTTTTTTTTTGTAAGTTCAATATGTTTCAATCTAATCAATTAGAGCTTGTTGTTCTCAATTAGAATCTATTTGTTTCGAAACTTTGGTTGAGTCTGCATTGCCTTTTGCCGGTGACTATCTTCATACTTCAGTCCTGAGCCCTGAATCTCATTTCCTCCCTTCGAGCTCTAGGAACTTCAATTTTTATAGCCCAAACACAAGATATACAAACTATTTTTTTTAAAAAAAAAGGAATATTTCTAAAAAAAAAAATGACGCTGTTAAGTTTATACAGAAAGCCAATACAGGATGTACAAACTAGATATGATGAGAGGTTATTCTTGTTTACATAATTCAGATGACGATTTAATTCACTATAATCTATAAGTGTCAATTTCGACATGGTATCACAAAAACAATTGCGGTCGGTGTGTGAGAAACTAGGTGATCTCACGTACATATATAAGCAATCAACAACATATCTTGAGCAATTTGGATGAAGATTAAACAATTAATTTGCATATTTTGGTGTAACTGTCCATGTGAATTGAACCGTCAAGTATGCTGCAGATCGATCAGTGTCATATTACCAACCAGCAGAAAGGGAAAATATCAAAATATTAAGCGAGAGTCAAACATAACCTTGTTATTTGAAATTGAAAACATCTGGGCCAAGTGGTCCTCACACCGCAAACTATCGAATCCAATCAAATCTCGTGTACTTGTATATAAAACTATTGCACCGTGCAATTTGCACGTCGAATTGGGCGGTGGTGCCTCGTCTGACTTTGACCCAGCCAAGATAGGAGCCGTAGAGATCGTGCAGTCAGCAGTTCATCGACGACCTTCCAGCTGATTCCTGAAGCTTTGCATCGAGAGCATCGTGCAGTGCAGTGCAGTGCAGCAGTTCATCAAAGATATAACAAATTATCCCCTAAAAAAGATATAACAAATTAAAGAAAATGCTCGATCTCAAACACTGATCTCGAGGCATGTATGGTGCTACGGTGTGTGTTTCAGATGTCGGAGGTGTTCAACCAGCGGAGCTCGGTGGAGGGGAAGATCCCATCGGGGCTGTTCAACGCGTGCTTCGACCTGGACAGCGGGTCCTGGGCGCAGGACGCGACCGCCACGAAATGCCTCGCCATGGACGGCTACTTCATCTCCCTCTTCGACCTCCGCCTGGACCGCCGCCCGCTCGCGCTCGCCGACCACGTCCGCCGCGACGTCCCTGCCGCCTGGGACCCCGCCGCCATCGCCAGGTTCGTTCGTTTCCTACAAGCAATTGAATGTAAAACACCTGTAGCTGCGGCACGGTCCTTAGGTAAAGTAAAATTTTACTTTGTACAGTATATACGAGTAGTCCTTAGAGTTTTCGCAATCAGCCTCAGTTTTTTTTTACCTCGCGACCTCGTTGTTTAGAGTACTATAATAGCTAATTTCTCTCGTTTTTTCTACGAGACGGTACGGAAATATCATATGGTGAAAAAGAGGAGTACCAGCAGTTTCAGTGGCAATGGGCAAAGGCGCTTCATGTCAAGTTCCGTTCCTGTCCATGATTCCGACAGGCAACACCAATAGTAGTAAGTTCACACCAACAACAGGATAAATGTCAGACCAAAAACAGGATAAATCTCCCGAACCGATCGAGACTTCTCTGTTCCGGGAGAATCCAACCGTGCAAATGTGGAATCCTGTTCACCATGCACGGCGGCGGCGGCGGCGGCGGCGGTAGACGCGGTGCCGGGCGTCCTGTAACGTTGGCGTCAGTGCGTCACCGTGCGAGTACGCCAAGGGCAGAGAGTTTGTGACATGGACAGAGCTTGAAAAAAAAAAAGGCTCTGGATGCCTGCAGAACGACGACGTTGACTTCTCTGGCCCCTTCAGTAACAAGTGTCTTCGATCGCCTTTCCAAAAAGCTTCCGACCACGCTAGATCGAGCCGCAAAGCGAGCGAGAGAGCACTCTCGCAGGACTTGAGATCTTGGACTCGTTCCAGGTCTTGACTGATCTGGAGAAGTTGAACGAGTCGGTAACCGCAAGAACCAAGCAGTTGAGATGTCCAAGATCCGCTGCTGCAACGAACTGGGAATTCCCCTCATTGCCTCTGATTGCTTTATTAGCCTCCGGACAGCTATCGATCTCTTCATCTGATTCGTGTTCTCACCTGTCCACACGCATTTTCCATTCCTTGCATTTGTTTAGCTCGGCCGTCATTGTTGAATCTGAACTAGTCTGAACTCCCGTCGATCCAACGTGCCGACAGGTTCGGCATTGAAATCACGACAGGTACTGCATGCCTGAATTGTATTATCAAAATCGATCAGGCAGCAGACGCGTAGCTTTCAGACTCTCAACTGACACTGACGCTTATGTGCTGGTTGACGTTGTTACTGACATGATCCGATGGATCCCAGGTTCATCGACAAGTATGGGACGCATGTGGTGGTGGGGCTGAGCATGGGCGGGCAGGATGTGGTGTACGTGAAGCAGCACGCGTCGTCGGCGCTGCCGCCGTCGGAGATCAAGGAGCATCTCGACAGACTCGGCGACCAGCTCTTCACCGGGGCCTGCGCCATGCCTCCGCTCCGCTGCAAGTCCAAGGACAAGCTCAAGGTTAAAACTTAGTTACGGTGTTCGTAATTACTAGTATTACTGCGTACATAGAATTCTGAAACGCTAAAAAATTAAACGGATGAAATGGTGATAGATGCCCGAGGCCTTCAACGTGTTCGATGCCCAGGTAGCACAGCAGCGACTTCAAGCAGGGATCACCACGCTGGTCTCCTGCAAAGAGGTTGGTAATAACAACAACTGTGACTATCATGCAGCTCGATCGTGGTCAACTCTGAATTACTATTACTGAGGTTTTCCTTTTGATTTTTCAGGGAGTGACGGTGATATACTCCAAGAGGGGCGGCAACACGACGGTGAGCACCCACTCGGAGTGGCTGCTCACCGTGCCGGCGACGCCCGACGTGATCAACGTCACGGCCGTGCCCATCACCTCCCTCCTCAAGGGCGTGCCTGGCGCCGGTTACCTTTCTCACGCCATCAACCTCTACCTCAGATGTAAGTGACTAAGAACAGCATTTCTGCTACATGATGCATTTGGCTCAGACAATTAACTAAACGACCATCTGTTAAGTACTTGATGTAGTTTTGTCATAAGCAAGCAATACACATAAATACATGGTAACAAGCACATTGATTGTTACTTACAGATAAGCCTCCTGTAGCTGACCTCAAGTACTTCCTGGATTTCCAGCATCACAAGATGTGGGCGCCGGTGTTCGGCGAGCTGCCTCTCGGCCCATGCTCCAACCGCCGGCAGGGCTCCAGCCCGGCGCTTCATTTCAGCCCCTTGAGTTCTAAGCTCTATGTCAGCCCAAGTCAGGTGAGGAAGAATCTCTGTACCCAATGCTAGTAATTTCTTGTTTCAGAAATGACATGATCACTGACAAAACAAAAACAAATGCAGGTGATTGTCCCTAAATTGCCAGTCACTGGGATGCGACTGCATCTGGAGGGCAATAAACACAACCGGTAAGACACATGTCTTCAGACCGTCGTTCCACCTGCGCCCACCACTCTGGCTCTCCTTGCTTACATTGTGTCCGTGCTTGTGCATCAGGTTAGCCGTCCACCTGCAGCACCTATCGACCACCCCGAAGTTCATCGCCGCAGCGCGGCACGACAAACCGCCGGTGTGGCGAGGTTCGGACGCGGCCTCCGGCTCCGACGACAGGTACTACGAGCCGGTCCAGTGGCGTATGTTCGCGCGCGTGTGCACCGCGCTGGTCAAGTACGACACAGGGTGGCGCGACCCCGGCGACCTCGACACGAGCGCGGCCTGCGTCGTTACGGGAGCGCAGCTCCACGTCGCGGAGCACGACGCCACCGACGTGCTGCACCTCAGGCTCCTCTACGCCGAGCTCCCTGGCTCCGCCGTCGTGCAGTCCAGGTGGGCGTGCGGCGCGGCGACGCTGTCCGGGAAGTCCAGCAGCTTCCTGTCGGCCGTCTCCTCCCGGGGTCTTCCGGTGGTGGCAGTGGCGGATCGCAGAGGGAGAGGCAGCAGCCGGGTAAGCCGCCGAAGGGCGTCGTCAACATCAACTCCGGCGTGCTCGCCGGCGGGCCGCCTGTGCCGGTCGCCGCGCAGAAGATGCTCAGGCTCGTGGACACCTCGCATGTGACCATGGGGCCGCAGGACAGCCCTGGTACTGGCTCGTCACCGGTGCAAGGCTCGACGTCGACAACGGGAGGATCTCGCTGCACGTCAAGTTTTCCCTGCTTGCCCCGGCTTCCTGACAAAGCCGTTCATTCATCCAGAGTTGTACAGCTTTCTGATGCTCAGAACTAACGTCTTGTTTACACTTCTGATTTCAAGCATTCTTTCATGTTTCCATTCTCGTTGGAGTGCCAATCAGTGCTAGTGCAAGGCGAATGCAAGTTTAAAGTGAATGCAACTACGCAATTGAGATGTGTCACTTGCTTCACTGAGATGTGTCACTTGCTTCACTGAGATGTGTCACTTGCTTCACTCTTGGTAGTGGAAGCATAACTGAACAGGATGTACGGCATAACTGGCACAAACAATGTTG
The DNA here is from genome assembly GCA_015847255.1 of Hyparrhenia diplandra. Taxonomy (NCBI): domain Eukaryota; kingdom Viridiplantae; phylum Streptophyta; class Magnoliopsida; order Poales; family Poaceae; genus Hyparrhenia; species Hyparrhenia diplandra. The sequence continues at coordinate 170,347 of JADLZK010009803.1, forward strand.
CAGAAACTAAAAAGCACAGATATGTCTCCGAGGGATTTTTTAAAAAAGGTCATTAATTTTATTTGAGCATCTTAACAACTTCAAATGTGCTCCCTCCGTTCCAAATTGTAGTTCATTTTGGTTTTAAGATACGTTCCTCGCTGCTGCCGCGACGGACGCCATCTGCCACCTCGGACGCCAAATGCTGCCTTTTAAATTTATTTTGGGGAAGCATTTGGCTGGGCCTGGTTGGCAGATCCAATATGGTGAAGATTAATGAGAAGCTGAGAAAACCGGTGACGAACATAGACGCTCAATCACTGTGCTGATGATGAACTCTGCAATGTTGGAAGTAATTGGTTTGCCCTTCTTTTTGTTTTTGTAGTTATCACTAATTATGATTACGTCTTCTTTGAAAATGGCCTGGTTGCACACAAAAATGGCTAACTAATTGGAACTCAAGTAAGTCTACAGGCACCTTAAAGGCTTACATAGTTGATGAATGTGCACACATCCAGGGTACATGAGCCTTGCAGATAAGGTTAATAGTTCACGAGTATTGAGCATGTAAAAAGCTATCTACCAACCTAATACTGACCTTTAATCTTTTTCAGCATGAATGCCGAGCTTGAGGGAGAAACTGAATCTCTCGAGGTAAAGTCATTTTTATTTTCTGTATAGCCTTTTTAGAGTGCACCTTTGCTTTCTAAAATTAAGATTGATTTCTGAATGTTGTATGACAATTAGCCATGGCAAAAAAAACACTCAGTGGCTTTTAAAAAAACAATAGAATTTTGTAGTGCTGATGAACCTTCTTCTGAATGTAGTACTGCTCAAGTCCTACCACCGCACTACATGACTTTTTTTTCATTCTTTTGGTTTTCTTATTTGTAAAATCATAAAGATGATATTCAGAGTGATAACCTGCCTACAGCACTGTAGTTCTGAATTTCGCTTGCCGGGCAGAATTTTTATACGCCGTGTCGAACTAACGGAGGACATGAGGCCATCTCCCTAGGTATTCTGCAGATTGTTATTTCTCATCGCACGTTTACTATTTTCACTTAAATGTTATGTGAAGATTTATTATTTGAATATTAGTTCAGGCATGTCCCTCTCTGTGCATTCAGTTAAAAAATACTTCTTGCTCATTTGAACTATCGTTTTGGTAGCAAGGACATGAGAGGAGCTTGATGCAGCCAGCTTGCGGGAACATGAGGGGTTCACAAAGGTGAAAAATATCACGGAGATCGAACTGGGAATTTATGAGATAGATACATGGTATTTCTCTCCTTTTCCAGCAGACTACAATGATAGCCTGAAGTTGTTTTTCTGTGAATTTTGCTTAAACTGCATTTGTTATGTCAGGAGCAGTCTTGTGTGGTTATGCTTGCATCACACCCTTGCTTAAACAAGTAGTCTTGAGCTTTGCACATATGAACTGCATTTGTTATGTCAGCAGCAGTCTTGTGTGGTTATGCTTGCATCACACCCATGCATCACGCCCATGCTTAAACAAGTAATCTTGAGCTTTGCACATATGAATGCATCTCTAAATAGCAAAAAAAAATAAATGCACTTGCTATTGTCTAAGTAGCTGGACATTAGATAAGATGCAAAATTAGTTGCCATGCTTGTTTAACGCTAAAAGTTTTTTTAATCTAGCCAATGAGAATCAATTCATCAGTGGATCGTTAGATTCAAAATCCATATATGTAATATTCCTTGATGCAGTTTCATTGATTGGGTGGATATCAGAGACATAATATGGTTGAGGTTATTTCCCTTTCACAGAACTTTAATGAGGCTTGTATTTCGTGCAGGTTGAGACAATCTCACTTGACAAATCCGGAAGGCTTCTCCTTGCAGAGACATGCTGATCAAACTCTAGAAGGATCAATTTAACAGAATTGTTTCAGTTCAGTGACAATTCTTTTTGCTAGATATTTTTCTGAAGCAGAAACACTATAACTGATCGATTCAATTTAGTGAAAGAATAACAAGTTGTTTGTCTCTCTTACAATTTGGTCTGGCTCAGCAGCCTTTTTTAGTTCATTCCTAACTAAAGTGAAATTGTATCAATGGCCTCTTATAAATTGAAGCATCTCTGAGTTAACTAAAGTGAAAATTGTATCAATAGCCTCTTGTAAATTGAAGCATCTCTGAGTTAACTGAAGTGTATCCCTTAAAATGAAACCGTGGCAACGCACGGGCACTATACTGGGTTTGAAAAGTTACAAAATCTGGGAACGAAAGTGATACCTAGTGTTGCTGAAAGTTCATGGAAGCCTCCACCAGAGGATATATATAAGATCAATTCTGATGGTTCTTTTGATCCGAATAAGAGAAATGGAGGCCATGGATTTGTGATAAGGGACATGAATGGAGAGGTGCTTGCAGCTGGGGCTGGGAACATTTCCTATGCTTCATCGGCCTTGCATGCTGAAGCCATTGCGGCCTACAAAGATGTCCTCCATGCAGCAGAATTAGGAATGTCAAGAATCATCTTGGAAACGGATTCCATCGTGCTTGCTAATGCTATCAGTTCACCAAATTTAGATCGAAGCTCTATTGGTGCTCTAGTGGTTCAGATACGAGACATTATGCGATCAGAGTTCTGTTCTTGTGATGTCTCATTTTGTAATAGATCATGTAATAAGGTGGCTGACTCTTTAGCTGTACATGGAACTTATGTGTTAGAGTCTTGCTCAGATGTATTAATGAGCCAAGTGCCTTTGTATATAATGAACCTTGTATCTGGCGATTTGCCTATGAATCTAGTCTAATGCAGAACGTGTTACCAGTTAAAAAAAAAAAAAAAAGAGTATAGTGTAGCGTCACATCCAAGAAAGGAGGAGGAAATATTGCCTCCAGCTGCACAAAATGATTGGGGTTTCATCTTTCATTCTATGCAAAATTTCAAGGTCTTAGCACACAATTTCTGAAAAAAACTTACCCAATGGAGAAAATGGCTATTATAGGACTCCAAACGTTTAACTTCTCTATAATAGGACCCTAAACGTTGGCTTCTCTGTAATAGGACTCCAAACAATTGACATACTCTGATGACATTTTAATTTGTTTTACCACCTACATACATGTATTTGGCATCTAAATACTTGTATTTGCCGTTGTACCGTATTGCCCTTCTGGAGACCGGCCGGTGGCCTGGTGGCCGGCCAAGGTGTTGATGGCCATGTGCCGGACGCTCTAGGGAACGAAGACGTCGAAGCCCCAGCCCTAGCTATTTTCTCGTATTTTTTTCGTGCGGTACTATTTGTTGCTACTGGTACCTTTATCTAGTATATATATAAAAAAGCCAACGCCATCACGAAGCAGCCAGCCAGCCAAATACTTGTATTTAAGTGCTAAAACGAATTAAAATGTCATTATGGAGTATGTCAATTATTTGGAGTCCTATTATAGAGAAGCCAATGTTTGGAATCATACTATAGAGAAGCCAAATGTTTGGAGTCATATAATAGTCATTTTTTCTACCCAATGCCTTGGGGAACAGGTTTCGTTTGACTGTTATGAACAGCAGCCGCTGCTGCTACAATAACTCATGAGTGTGAATGCGTTTCTTTTCTTTTTTTTTGGTTATGTTAGTCTATGTATAGGAAGAATTAATTAATTATGCCCATAGATCAACAACTGTTACAAGGGATCAAATTAGTGACATCTAAAGGTAACTCCTAATAATGACAAAGAGTGGTAGTAGCCAGAATAAATAATTAATTAATTCTGTCCATCTATCCTGTTATTATAGTCGGTTAAAGGCATGAAATAAATGACATTTAAAGATAACTCCTAAAAAAAAAAAAACATGGAATTAGTCGCTGGAATAAATTTGCTGGCACATTAATTTGTACCTATATATAAGCATGGCCAAAGAGGCAGGCATCACACATCAAAGACAAGGTCTAAGGTCTCTCATGGCACTTCTAGAAAGTAAGGTTGCTACTAAAGCGGCTCTATTGTTCATGGTCATCACCACGTCAATGGTGTTGAACATGTCACCCAACACCTTTTGTGCAAGCAGGAGGCATTCAAGGTTCGTATGTCAACTATCATACACATAGCGTTTATGGATATTGGCTTATTAATCATGACCAAGTTTTTTTTTTCTTCTTCTCATTTTGCAGTGATTTGCAACAACATGCCAATGTGCACTCTTGGCAATTGCCAACGGTACTGTATATCATCGGGGTATACGGAGTTTACCCCCTGGGATTATTGCACGAGTGATACAATTCGGTGCTGCTGCGCAATTAAAGTACATCAAAAGTAATTATGACTATATATCATGACGATGGCAAAGCTTTGCAATAGCTGGGCTCTGGCTGCAGGGACTACTCAGTTGGACAAATCTCATAAAGAATTTTGAACATGAATCCCTCATTTCAACATCTTCTCTTTTTTTTTTTGGGAATTAAGCAAGAGAGACCATCTTTAACAATGGATATATGACAACAATAATTTATTCCTTGCAAGAAATGATGTGATAAAACAACGTTTCGTAACAATTGAAAGCAACATTATGCGAAGGTGCTCTAAAACTACTCCTCCGGTCCTGCCTTTTAAAAATGACTAGTAGAATCCATGCGCCCTCGCGAGCAGCCTGGGAGGCTCACCGACGGCGGCGGCTAGCGGCCAAGTTTGGGCACCGCAGGTGGCGTGCGCTGGGGCAGGGGCAGCGTGGTGGCTAGGGTCTCAGTGAGAGCGCGCGAGAGAGAGAATAGAGAGCCTTTGCGCTTTTTGTTACTTCAGTTTAATTGATTACAACCCCTAGTATTTATAGTCCTATCAAGACTTGACTCCCAAGCAAACTAGGAGATACTTATCGAATCGGATTCTCCTTTAACAAACGCAATCTTCCTAACTTAACGACTTATTTTCTAAACCGACAAGGACTGCATGTGGTAGATTGTAGTGGTGGTGGGGCCGGCATTGCGTCGGCGTGGGCGCCTCCTCCTCCTCTCTCCACGCGTGTGCCTAGGGTAGGCCAGGCAGCCTAGCGCACAGTGGCGGAGGACAGAAACATCTTTAGGTATGGTGAAATAACATAGATAATAAGGTATAAGATATGCATAGATAATAAGGTATAAGATACGCATAGAAATACCATCATAATCAAGTACAAAATGGCAGAGGATGTTAAAAAACATTTAAGATGCTATTGTTGTACTGTATTCAAGGATGGCAGCTGCCATACCTTGCCACCATGGTCCTCCGCCCCTGCTAGCGCATGCGCGGCGGTGGCTCCTCCTTGGGCCACAATTGGCCCGTTGTGATCTCCGGGAAATACAGCCCGTGTTTGGCATGTGACAGTACCTCTTCTCCGGGAAATACAGCCCGTGTTTGGCATGTGACAGATGTACCTGGCGATTCTTATCGACGTGGAGCAGTGGCGTTCCCACCTGCAATTGGCCGAGTTCTTGATTTACACGTATCAGAAAGCCTTGGTACATCTGAATGACCAGCGCCTGCATACAGTATGGCAGCAGTATGTCAAGAGCTGTGCAACCTGTCAACAGGCTCCACGCTACTAGAAAACCCCCCGTAGCTACACTTTTTGTAGATAATAGACACGCTTTAACTCGTCTCTATAGAGATGTAGGCACGCTCGACCAGTTCTTTATATGAAGCAACGCTCGACCAGTTCTAACAACATGAATCAGCTACAGGATTTAACCTACCAACTGGGGAGAGTGCACACAATACTTCCTAACTTATGCCACCACCAAAGACCGGCTTCGATAAGCTCCAAAACCACGCGCAGCTGTAAGGTATTGAGTGAGATCCGACAGACGACAGCAAAAAGCCGTGAGGCATTGAGTCGGAGCCACAGGCGACAACTGTGAGCAGCACCGCCTATGAGCGCATCTGGGCTCCAACCGACGCCCACCTACGCCATTTGGGGGAAGGAAGCCCCAAAAGGGGAGGGTAACTAGAAGGAGGACGAGGGGATCCAGAGAAGGAGATCAAGGCCCCCGTGACCCAGCATATGATGAGGCAAAGCAACCCAGGCAATCTGGAAGACGGCAAAGCAAGTCGTTGAGGGCGAGCACTCGCGAGGGAGTAATGTGTGCAAAAGCCCAGATAGGTAGGAGGGTTGACAGCCAAAACAAGGAGGGGGAGAGTAAGAGAGGAGAACACAAGGGGAGACCACGCCGAGCATGCATGGATGGAAGCAGGCGTGCATGTATCGATGCCTTCAACAAGGGGAGTGATGCCCGCAGACACCACCATCGACAACCGGAGCACCAAGCTCGGAATGGCTTTCGCCCCGAGACCTACAAGATGGCGAGCCTAGGCCGGGGAAGAGTAGCAAACCGGGCAATTGGGAAAGGCATTTTGAGCGCTCAATGGCGGCCGGGGAAGGGGAATGACGTCCCAGAACGCCATCGTCATTGTAAGAGTACTCATGGGGATTTTCATCCGGGGATGATACCCGTGCCCACTGGTTGCCATCCCTTCACAAAGAAGCGCAGCGGGACTCCAATAGCTCTCGGGATGGCGCTCCGAGGGGCACACGGCCCCACCGCCGGCAAGCCAGCGGCCAAACTATGCGCTGGGCCGCATTTGTTGGCCCAAGAAGAAGAAACAGGCATGCTGCCCGCCGCCCGGCTTGTCCGCGGCGAGCGCACACCTTGCACCTTCTCGCCGGGGGCATTCCGGTGAGAGCCACATCGGACCGGACCAACCAGCGGTTCCAACGCGAGCTGCTCGGGATGCGGACGGGCCGGTCGGCTGTTGCGTTGTTGAGCCCCGAATAGAACGTTGGGGGGCACTGCGTCGGAGTCCGCTGGTGACCCGCAAGCGAGCTTTGTCGGGGATCCCGGCTGCGGAATACGCCCGGCTCTGGCCGACCACCACCGGCGGTTGGAGTAACCACCAGCCGCAGACACCGCGCCCACGCGGCGCGCAGAGTGCCGCGGCACCGTGTGCTGGAGACGCCGGAGCGGCCGGCGAGGTGCGGCACCAAGTAGCCCTTGATCGCCCACGGGCGGCGGGTCGTAGGCGTGGCGGTCGCGCGGTCGAAACAAAGGGGAGGCCAGCGCAGGATTCAGCGGTGGCGGCCCGTGGTCGCCGTGCGGCGAAGGAACGCCAACCGCGACGGCGTGCACCGCCTCCCCCGCCCGCTCCGTTCGACCGGGCGACGAGCGCGCTCAAACCTAGGTGGTCGGAACATCGCCCCTGCTCCACCAAGGCCTAGATCCGGGGGTGGGGCACGAGATCCGGCCATTGGAGGCCCGGATCCGGCTTCCTAGCTCGCGGCCATCCCATGGCACCATTTTTATTCCACGGCTTGGGAGGGAGACGAGGGGGATGGTGGAGGTACGGCGGGAGGGCCTTTATGAGCTCCCGCGGGCAGCGCCCACCGGGTTGGCCGGGCTTGGCGGCGGCGTCGGAGATGGCCCCGGCGGCGGTTCGTGGCGGAGTGGGGTGGTCGCCCCGAGTCGCCTCTGCGAGACGACGCGGGCGGGGCGGGCGGGGCGGGGGGGGGCGGGGGGCTTGTTTCAAAACAAAGACGATCTTTATCGTAATATCCACGGCCATAGTCGCAAATGAAATAAATACAATCCTCCGCATTCAGAAGTGGGAGAGACTCAAGATATGTGCCAACAAAGACGTGTTTAGAGCACCAACTTCTCTCTTAAATTTCTAAAATTCCCATCACATCGAAGCATTAAATGTATATCAAAAAAGACGTATGCCCGGAGTATAAAATATAGGTAAATAAAAAAAACTAATTGGACAGTTTAGATGTACATTGCGAGACGATTCTTTTGAACCTAGTTATGACATAGTAGGATAATATTTACTACAAACAAACGAAACGTGTTTACGATGCTTTTTCGTTTGGAATAGTATTTTCAGGTCAAAATCCGACCAAAATTGGTGCTCTAAACACACCCAAAGAGAGCATGCCCTCCCAAAGTACTGACCGGTCTCCATTGACCACAGGAATCGGTCAAGTCTGCTTCAAAGATGACAAATGAGATAGTAAGATACCGTCGCACTCTTTTAGAACGTCGGTGAAAGCACGGGATCGTAACCCGTCGCCTTATTTGCAACAACCTACCACCAGATTCAACAAGATATCACCGATATGTGTAGTCATAATCCACACGAGAGGGTCGCAATTTAGTCTCCGAACCTTTGATGGAGTCAACCACGCATTTCGTAGATTGGATTCTGGGCTTACCTTGGTCGCTCGAATCAATGTCAAGGACGAAGTTCAGACCTTGGTGCCTCTCCCTTCTGGAAAGGTATTATTTGGGCTATGAAGGCTGCTCTAGTAGGGATCAAATGGATTGTGGGAAATGGCAAAAAAGTAAGGTTCTGGGAAGATGTTTGGTTGGGAAACATTAGTTTAGCTACCATCTTTTGGCCTCTTTATGTGATTAATGAGCAACAGGGAAAGACCATCTCTGAGGTGTGGGATGGCACAAATTTAATGTTAACCTTTAGAAGGACGGTTTCTACCAGAGATTCTGAATCTCTGGGAAGAACTTTTTGCTACTATGGAATCTATTTCCCTAACTGAAGAAGATGATCACATTATGTGGAACTATTCATCAACTGGAAGATATTCTGTGCAGTCACTATATGCTGTGATTAATCACAGAGGTGTGGTGCCTATGTTTGTTAGTGCTATTTGGAAGCTAACTATTCCCCCTAGGGTACAATTCTTTCTTTGGCTGCTGGCTAACAATAGGCTCCTGACAAGAGATAACCTTGCTAAAAAGGAGGCCAATAGCTGATCCATCATGTCTATTTTGTTCTGAAAATGAAACCATAATGCATTTGTTCTTTCAGGGTTTTGTGGCTAACCACAGGTTTGAATATTGGTGCTGACTTTGAATCAATAGGGCGCCTTTGGGTTGCCCAGAAGAGGAATATTGTAAACAATGCAATTGTTGCTGCTGTTTTATGGTCATTATGGAAACTAAGAAATAAAATCTGCAGGGAAAAGTATGGATGGGGATGAAAGGTGTGCTGCTTCAGTATTGCAAGAATGCTTACAAGATGGGAGCCATTGTTCAAGGAGGAAAACAAGAAAGAGCTGCAAGAGTTCGATCACCAACTGGAGGTCAGAGCAAGCTTTCTGCCACAAATCATGTGGACGCCGGGGTGGACAAACTCATCATCAGGGTCGGCTCAATCATCACCGGGGTCTGGCCTCCCTAGCCATTTTGTCTGGCCCTGGCCGCCATCATGCAAGACCGAGGAGATGAATTAAACAAGCCGTGATGGAGACGACGGAGGTGTTGGAGATAGCCCCTAATCGTTGACACGCGGGACGAGCTCGAGTCCGACGCTGCACGAATTCGACACGGACTCATGCTTCAAGAGAGAGAATAACGAAGCGTTTACATCGGAGCCTTCAGCTGCAATAATATTATCGAACTTTCTGTGTTTAAAAGGGCCTGATTAGTTGAGTGCCAAAATATGAGCAAGCCAAAACGTGGGCAAGCCAATAAATTTTGGGACTCATTTGGTTGGAATCCAAAATGTAGCCCATCTAACAAAGAGCAATTCTTTTTTTTTAGAAAAGCGGCAAGAGCTCCCAAAGAACTGTTAAAGGGTGACCAAACAATGTTGCACAAACCAAAAGGCACATATACACCGGTCGACCCCATGATAGAGAGCACAGATACACCTGTTATCCAATACTAAAAACATCATAAGCAGCGTATTTCTTGGTAATCGTACTAGGCAAAAGACATAAAATTTACACACTTCAATAACCCAAGGTTCCAGTGGAAATCAAGGTACATCCATTTCGTTAAACAGCAGCATCAGAAAGTTTTAAGACGCACATACGCCAGACGTCAGCTTCTGGCAGTTTGCCTGTCTTAATTCATCAGATCATTCATGCACACTTGCTGGCAGTGCTGATTGCAAACGATCAAGGATATGTACAAGAGCAAACCATGCTGGCAATGCTCAATGCAATCTCAAGTTTTGATTCATGTTATTCATGAGAGACACCAGATTAGGATCCATCTGCTTGAAAAAATTCCTCCTCTGCTTGATGGTCAAAAGCTTGTCATATACGCACCATGGGAAGCTAATAAGATGTGGTCGATTATATCCTTCATTGTACCTGCCCCAGTACTGTGGATGATAAGTAACATGGTACCAAGCAGAGGCCTTGGCCTCTATGGCATCTTGGCCATCCTCGCCTGTGCTCATCTCATTGAACCATGACCTAGCTTCTTTCCTCAAAGATATCACCGCCTTTCTAATTGCTTCAGCATCACTACTCTTGGTGAAATTCTTTGCCATCTTTAGAATACATCCACTAATTATCTCAGCTTCACTTTTTATGCCATAGTGGTCCATAAGATTACCCAACCTGAAATCGTACTCTTCCTTGAACTCTGTAGCCTCACTAATGTAATCTTCATAGCCATCAACGATCAAATCAGTGTCATAAGAACGCCTTGCCACTCCCCTCGTGAAGTGCTTTACGCGACGTGTGTGCTTCTTTATTTCCCTGTAGAGCTTCCCGATCACACCCTCTGATACATAGGTGACCTTGTCAAGCTTCTCCATAAAATCAGGATACTCCTTGACATGTAGCTCAGGTGGAATCAGAGCCGGCACTCCAGTCTTTGGGAAATCAACAGCTATAGAGAAGAGCTTGGCCAGTTGAATGCACGTCAGACTTTCAGCCTTCAGATATTCCTTATCTGCGAAGACCACATGTGCATTGGCGATAATCCCAAGACTCTCATTAACTATGTAGTTTGTGAAGTACTCCTCTATTTCCTGCACAAAATAACAAGATTGATCATTTCAAAGCATGTTACGAGATTTGTTCATAAGTTGAAGTTGATTCTATCTGTTTAATTCGCATATCACTAACTAAACTATGAGAAATACTACTTTATACTTTGTTGTTCAGAAAAACGAGAATCAGGCCAATGAGAAAACAACGCATAGACCAACACAACTTAACAACAGCATTCAATGGCATGGAAGATGAACTGTTTCAATTAGAAAATACCTCAATAGTAACATCATGATCTAATGTTTCTGCTGGAGCTGGAGTGTAGTCCATAGGATCCACCAAACGACTTGGAATAAGATGTGGATCCCAAGAAACAAAATATATGTCCCCATCAAGATCACTCCCTGAACACTCATTAGGATGTGGCCTGCATTCATGCATACCAGAATTTGAAACTGGTTTAGAGATGAAAGGTCACAATAAAAGGATTAGCATCCACATAAGGCAAAATGGACAACGAATTTCCATTGGTACAAACATATCAAACCAAGAAATTACATGTTCCAAGGAAAGAGCTTGTTGAAATTTACTAGAAAACATATGACAATATATTGTTAAATACTTGCCTTGGTCCCTGCTGTGGAAAGACAACACAGTCAAACAAGTGGTGCAGAGCAGGAATATCAACAGCCTGGAGAACCCGTATGTCACCAGGGTGGAGACAAGGATTTTTGGCAACAACTATTTTTCCGGTTACAACGAACTTGTGATGGTCATCTGCACGGTAAGAAGCTTGGATGAATACCTGGCCATACTTTAGTGTGCGGGTTTCATCCAAGCAACCCATCATTGCTCGCCCTTGTGGGATGAATATCCTTGACTTTGTTTTCAATTCTAGAAGCTTGGATGCTCTAAAAGTTTGTAGCAGCATAGAAAGATACGGCTCATGATCAGGCTGGTAGCCACATAACAACAATTTTTAACTACATTGGTTACTTCTCCCATGGGCATAAGTTCAACCGCTTCACGAGCAGCCTGTGGTTCGGTTACCATTCTGTTCAACTGCCTTACGACTTCCTTCTGCTTTAGTTCAAAGACATTATCGCCAATCCCAAGTGTTGAGAGAAGAGTAATCAACTGCCGATTCAGGAAGCACGGTTGGTACTTGCTGTATGCAAGGACATCAAGAGTGATATTTTCTGACTGGAACTTTGACATGCTTTTTTTCTCAAAGAAAGCTTACGGTTTGATCTTGGATCTACAGCTACAACACCTTTGTAACCACCATACCTTATCTGGAAAACAGAAGGAGCAAAGCGTTTCAATTTGCACTTCATAGCCACCTCCATTGCAAAATTAGCTGAGATCTTTCCAACTCCATCAGAGAATATGTATCCTGTGCCATTTGTAATATCAGGAATTTGTTCCACCTCATGCTTGTGTACTTTTAAAGTTTCTATTGAGGAACTAAAAGATTGCCCAAGTCTTGCAGCATACTTTGCCACATTTCTGATATTTCGAAAGTCCCCCATCCACTTCCTTATGTCACTTGCAGTCAATCCCCGCCGAGAAGCAAACATCCATGCAGAGTTATCTCGAAGCTGGCTTGAAGAAAAGGCAAGAAACTCAAAGTGCTTGTCACCAATATTGATGCCATTTGAAAGGACTGACAAAACTCTATTATACAGAGCAGTTCTCCTTGCATCATTTCCAGAAGTAGAACGAGGTGACAAATCAAGTGAACGTAGCTTCTCGCAGTCCTCATCAACAAATGAAATCCGAAGGAAGTTATCTATGTCAGTAGAGAAACGCCGCACGACGCGATTGGAGACATTTATCTCAGGTCCATAAAAATACACTTTAGCAGGGGTAACTTGCACCCTGTGGACATAGACCAAGCCATCATCCAGAGATATATTAGATGATCTTTGGGATGCATGGCGTGATTTCCTTATTCTTGAATATTGTACAGATAACCAATTTGTTGGATTCAAGCAGGTGTTTTTCAAATATGACATCTTTAAAAGTGCCCGCTTTATATGATCAATAGGTTCAAATTTTGGGCTAACATGACAGAAGAAACTGTGATCAACTGTTGGCCCACTGAGTGTCCCATTCTGAACCAAATGGTTGATTTTGAAGAGTATCTCATAAGGGACCTCTATGTAATCAGGAGATTTCACAATTGGAACAAGGCAGTTACCACAGGAATATGAATACCCATTCCGACATTCAAAGTCAAGATTTTTCTCTTTATAGTAAAAAAAAAAAATAGTCGCCAATTCTTGGGAGCTCACACTGTTGTGGCACCTCCAGACAGAAAATAGATGATTGCCCGATGCTAGCTGATGGAGTAAAGTCAATTGTCCTGGTCCATTTTTCATCTACGTCATCCCTCAACCAGTTGAAGAAAGGATCCTCAAACATAACACCTGGGTGGCATGGGGAGCGGTTCATAAATTTTAGGAGCTGCCTGAACCTGAAACATGACATGTTTTTTAGTCTATATGAATTCCAAAGCTCAAAAATTCTCAGCAAATAGCAACATTTCTAAGTAATTGAAAAAACAGTAACTGGCTATTGGTGGATCTTGAATAGGTATACTGAATTTTCAGGAAATATAAGAAATTATGTATACCCAACACATGTCATTTCCATTCCACCAAAACTCAAAAAATATGCTAAAATTCATTTAACAGAATCGTCTGATTCAACCTTCCTCGCTAGAAGGATATAAAAAAAGGTTGCCTAAATGAAAAGGCATACAATTCATAGCAAAAGGAGTCAATAGTACAAAGAAAATAGGAACATGCGAAGACAAGAAAAACATAAGAAAGAACTTGTTCTTGTAGTCAATAATGTTTAAATCAATAAATTTATCTTTAAGATGATTAAGAAATCTTATGTGACTGGATTGACATTATACTGTATACTTGAAAGGATATAGCCATGAAAAGGAAAAAACGAGCCGGAATGAAAAGGCATACAATTCATAGACTTATACAAAGAAAATAGAAAGATGTGAAGACAAGACTAATAAGATAAGAAATAGCACATTCTTGTAGTCAGTAATGCTTAATAAATCATCTACTTCTGAATCTTTCGGAGGTGTCGGGTATAAATACCACGGTACCTAAGGGCAAAGGGTTAATAAGCGTAAATATTAACCCGGCCGACGGTTAAGGACAGCGAAATAGAGCCATCCGACCCTTCGAGTGGCCACTCCGTCTCGCGGACCCCGGGGGGTGAGATTTCCGTCTCGTCCGACCCCTAGGGGAGTAGGCCCCGCACCGTCCGGCCCAGCGTGGGGACTTCCGCCTTGCCGACCGAGCAGGTGCGGGCCTTGCTTCATCCGACCCCGAAGGAGACTTCCGCCTCGCCCGACGGTATTATGCAAATAAACCCTCGGACGAGGCGGACACGCCGCAAGGGACCCGCATCAACCGCTCCGATGCAACGCGCGCACCCCGACGCGGGACGGGAACAGTGGCGAGCCATACCCAAAGGCCTCACGACGGCCCGTGGCGTGGAATAGGGACGGAACTATGCTGCCTAATCCTCGTGCGGCTCACGCCCCCTGTCAGCCCTTTTGTCCACCCCATTCACTATAACGGGATGGGCGCCTCACCCGGGTTGACCGGGGAGCACATTGCTCTAGTAGTGAACAAGACCCGGGGCATGGCGCACGCCCCCTGTCCCATGACTCCTATGGGACCCGCACGGCGAGGAGAAGGCGGCGTTGTACAAGACCCCTTCCTTTGTTTTTCTCTTTCTTCTTTGTCCTCCTTTTCCTTCCTTCCATCGTAACCTGCCCTCCCCTTCGACTATAAGGGGGGGCCGGCGCCCCATGCGGGGGCAAGGAATGGGAGACCCTGAAACACGAGACCATCACTTTCACACACACTCACTCACTCGCATTCAGAGACTTGGGAGCTCTCCCTCTCTCGCCCATTTGTACACCCCCTACTACAAACTTGTGCAAGTAACACGGTCAGCAGCACCGACTGGACGTAGGGACACTCCGCCCGAACCAGTATACATCATCGTGTCATCTTTGCACACCATTCGAGCCCTGACGCGCAAGCATTAGATTACTAGTTGGTGTTAGTTCAAAACACCGACAAGAGGATTAAAAGGTAGAATCGAAAAAATCTGCTAAAATGCCCAAGGAGGGTAAATTGTATGAGAAACCAACCTGAATCAAAAGGAACTTTGTCCGTGACCTATAAGCAGGTGGACGGCGAAGCTGCATCTCCCATATACTTTTGTAAGAAAGTTCAAGTTTATATTTAGTAAGGTTGTAGGAGAGGTAGAAGTAAATCTTTTTCATATCAAATCCAAATTGAACAGCAACATTACTTGCTCTAAAAAAAGCAGATAGAATATTTTCCTTAACCAAACATCCCAAATGCAGCACAGTGTCCTCCAGAGAAAACATTGGAATTCTTGGTCTTGGAACAATGTCCCGCTCTGCAGGTCTGGCTTTCAGATAAAATCGTCCAATACGGAGAGCATTTCTTCGAGCCGCATCTTCTACCAATGAAGCACTTTCCTGTGTCTGGAACTGAACTATAGCAAACGCCCTTGAGTTGGCAGAGATGTTCCTTGGAGGCCTGAGCTTGACAGCACAGATGGTTCCAGTGCCAGCAATTCTTTCCAAAAAATCTTTGACAGTCTCGGCACTGTCAGTTAGAGCAAATCCTTGGACTTGAATAGTTCTGCCAACCATTGTGCATATCACAACTACAACAATATCGTGACAAAGTCGATTAGTCATTAGGAAGGAAGGATACAAAGCTCGAGATATAAAGGCAGGTTCAGTCTTCAGACACGCGCATTTTATCCTCTCTTATTACTGTTACATTTTAAACAAAACGAAGAGCATATGAAAGAGGAGAAAGATAAGCGGTGCTAAATACTCAAGGCTCGACCCTCAATAGTTCACCGGAATTGTTTATGCTGGGAATCGATCTTTTTTTTTAATAATGAAGTATCTGATTTGATACCTTGATTCATACACAATTATAATGTAAAAAATAAAAGCATCTCATTTCGCCCTCGATGAGCCTAATCACGGCAATGCAGTAGCACAAACATGACTAGAAATGAAACATGAAACATCCCTCTTAGCAAGCATTAACAAACAGAAGCCAGTCAGGTAAAGCATGAACAGAGCAGGAAAACAAATTTCGTTCACAGCCAGAAAACTTTCACCAGGCAAAACGATCATCAATCATCATAGGACACGCGCAATACCCCCAACTTCACATCGCTTTAATTTCAACTCAGAAATAAACAAAACTACAAAAATAATGAAACACGTCAACGCATCTATTATTAGCAACTCTCCAACTGACACCCACTCAAACCTCCCCAAAACCCTTCCATCAGCCCAGTAAACCTCCACAAAACAACGAAGCATTACCAATAAACAAACCCTCCTCACGCAGCCGGAAGGACGGAAGAGGCCCGGAACTCCGCAACAAAACCACAGACACAAAAAAGGGGCAAACCTAACAATCTGCAGCAGCGCGCGAAGGCAACGATCGCACGCCCCACGAAGAGAAGGAGACAAGACTGCTCTACCGCGTGCGCTCGACGGAGAGCCGGCGAGGAGCGGAGACGGGAAGTGGGGAGCTGGAGCAAGAGATCGCACCTTCTGTTGCGCCGCTCGCGGCTCGCCGACGAGAGTGCGATGGTTTCTGACGGAGATGGCGAGTGCGGAGGGAGGAGACTCGTGGGGAGTCGGTCAATGGGCACGTAACATTTAAACGGTGACGGGATGGTGGGTCCAGAGGTTCCTATGGAGTTGAAGAGAGATGCAGCGCCGTCGATTTTGTTCTGACAGTCGTGCTGGGAGGATCCCGATGGGTTGCCTGCGATCGTGATCGTTGTGGTGGGCCCTTGCCCCTTGCCACGGAAGATAAAAGTTTGGAAATTGGAAGAGCTCAATGGTCAATGGTCATATACAGAGGAGTATATATAGCAACAATCTCGGGGCAATGCAGAAGATGAGATAAAAAAACTTGATAAATCTAAAAATTATGTTTTCTATCTTCGTCGTCTTCTTATCAAATCTCTGTATATCTTGGTTCTCGTGATCGTCATAATTTCTTATTTAAGAAACAATTTCATTTTTTCTCTTCTTTAATTCCAATATCACATCATCGTTTTTACTTAGTTGGCACCCAATTAATGAACATAGAAATCATCTAGTTTATGAGTTGAGAGTGCCCATAGAGCCGATTTGGTAGGCCTCTTAGGATGCGCTTTGGCTCGCATATGGAGTGGCTTATCTGGTGGAGATGAAACAGTTTTAGAAAATGTTTGGCAAAATGACTGCAATGGCATATTACTAATAATTTATGTCAAGTTTGTGAGAAGAAATCGGGAGAAGCTATGTTTTCGTGGCTCCAACTCCTCAATACAAAAATGGCTTCGGCTCATTTAAGCTTCTTGCAAAGAGCCGTTTCTTAGATGGTCGTTGAACAAATCTCTAAAGCAAGATGGTGAAACTGGAGTCGTGCCAAAAGGGCCTTAATAGGTCATAAAATTTTATTGCAAAAAGTTGTGTATAATTCAATTTGTCTCGCGTTCATAGCTACTATATAATGCTTGCGAGTGCTGAGTATTTTGGAAAAAAGATCATAAAACGGTGTTGAAAAAATGATGTACAATCTCATGTAATATGCTTAAAAAGAGAAGCCTTTTTTGAAAGGAAAAAAAAAGAAAAGCCTTTGGATATAGGATGCATCACACAACGAGTAATACACATCGTGAGACTGGAAGCATAGAGTATGTTTGATCATCCTAATCTCTGTAACAAACATAGCCTAAGATTGTACTAGTATTTTTTTTTCAAAAAGGGAGGGGAGGGGGGTTTGGTTTTCATTAAATATAGAAAAGTGTACATCCCCTTTTACAGTAAACCTACGAAAACAAAAAGGAAATTACAAACAAGGACACTAAGGACCCATATGCAAAAATCCAATGGCTTCCAGAGAAAATGTCGGTCTTCACGCCGCCGAACGAAGACTAAAGATGGCAACGGGTCGGGTTCGGATCGGGTGGAGTCTCCGTGCACCCAAAACCGAAACCCGAAGTTGAAACCGAAACCGATTCGGGTGGAAATCCATCACCAAAACCAAAACCCGCGGATACGAAACCCGAACGGATACCGAAACCCGAATGGATACGAACCCGGCCGGATATATATGCACATATTCACATGTATAAACAAGAGGCAACAAATAATAAATATTTTCATGAGTCAAATTTGAATAAATTTAATAATCTAAGTACACAAGTTATTATTAACATATTACAAAACATGAGTTTTAATTCCAAATGATTTATTTCGGATATCCATTGGATATCCACGGATGAAAAACTAAACCCAAACCAAACCCGAACCCAAAACCGAAAACCGTGGGCGAAAAACCATTACCAAACCCAAACCCGAAACCGAAAGCGGATAGCCGCTCGAACGGTCGTCCACGCCATCTTTAGCCGAGACGCCGACCGTCGATCCCGCTCACCGGAGTTCATGAGGGAACCCAACGCATGGAAGACGATCAACAACCAACGACTCGGATCCGCCAAGCCGCGACCGATTCGATGAACGAACATCGCCAGCCCCCCCCCCTCTCCGACGAAAGCAAGTTCGGCACCGCTAGCACGACGGCCGGCAAAACGGAAAAGGTCCAACCCGGCGACCAAGGCGCCGCCCGGTCGGAAAAGGATCCCGCAACGCCCGGGAGCACCAAAGAACCCAGACGCGAGCAAAAAGCCTCACCGAGAAGACGCCGTTGTCGCCGAGAGGAACTTATTTCGCCGGGCGCAGTGGCTTCATGATCCACCACCACCACCGGAACTCTAGCTCCACCACGCCGGGAGGAAGCACCGACCATGCCGCCGTCGCCGAAGAAGTCACGCAAGAAACCAAACCCTAGGGCGGCGCCACGGGGCCATCGCCGGGACAACGACGCCCAAGACCTAAGCCCATCGCCATACAAGGACCTCCCGCCCAGGGGCGGGCTCCCCTCTCAACCCCTGCGCCCCGAGGGCCGCCGAGGAGAGGGGCCGGCGGATCGACGAAGGAAATGGAGTTCGCCCTCGAAATCGCGCCCTGTGGCTACTGTAGCAAGGGGAAAGACTCGGGAATTCTCTATTGAAAGATATTCTTAGTAATAACAAGCCTAACATAAATTTTTGGCAAGTAGTCGCATCTTATTCCAAAAGAAAAACAAGGAGAATGCGACCCGAACGCTTTTATCGCCATCTGCAACCGAGACGAACAATGAGTTGATACCCATGTTATTTAGCGCGTTTCCACCAATCCAAGATCGACAACGAAAAGGCAACGGCCAGCAGCCCCCAATTCAAAACCTCTCTCTTACGTACGGTGTACATAGAACAAGGACGAGGGGCCAAAGAAGCAATTGTTAACTGCCCCTAGCCTCACGTCAGTGAAATGAAATGACATGCTAGTCCTCCCTCTGTCAAAAATAAAAGAAACGTAATTATAAGATCTGTGCCGGTCAACTTGCTTTAGTTTTGACCAAATCTAGAGTAAATAGTATTACCATTTATGTCTTTAAATAAATTTATGATAAAAATATATTCTATAACTGATCTAATGATACTTATTTTATATAAAAAAATATTAGTATTTTTTTTTTTTTTGCTAGATGGAGGGAATACTGCGACTGCACGAGTAGCTGGCCAAAAAGGCTCGTGACGAAGCATCGCGTCGTGGCCCCAGATTCCTGCTTCACTCACTGGATGGGGAGCATTGACTTGACCTGCAGTTTTGCACCGCGTACAGAGTGGGTTTCCATGCGAAGCAACCGCTGCCGATTCGCTCCGTGCGCTGTGTAATAATGGAAACAAAACAGAAAAGGACACGAAGCCACCGTGGAAAGCCAGGAAAAAGAGGAGAAAATGGTCGCAAAGAGAGCTGGACAAAGAAAAGCGACGGACGAAGATGCCTCCTGCTCCCCCACCCATCCCCCCTACACTACACTAGTGGAGTATGATATACACACATGCTCACTAGCCTCTAAATGAGATCTCTGTAAAAACCGTATTTTCGCCGCAGGAACACAACATACATTGACGGAGGGAGTATATTAGCAAGTGATGAGATCAAGGATTTGTCGCCGAGGAACACAACGTTTGGGATGACATATTTTGAGGAAGCTTGCAGGCCACGGTGCAATCGAGTGGTTTTGATGGAGACCTCGTCCACTCAAAGGCAACGGAGACTCGGCGGTCAACGGGGAAAACATACTCCCTCCGTCTAAAAAAAAAAGAACAACGTTATAGGATGCTTACCGGTTAAACTTTATTAATTTTGACTAGATTTATAGAAAAAACGTGCAACGTTTTTATCTTTAAATAAATTTATTATGAAAGTACATTCAACCATCAATCTAATGATACTAATTATGTATTGTAAATATTAATATTTATTTATATATAATTAGTTAAAGTTGAAAGAAGTTAACTTTTGGGAAGTTTAATGATACATCTATTTTTGGGACGGAGTAAGTAATACACATCTCGTTTGCAGTTTGGGCTTTTGCAAGGCATGTGATCTAACCAAATAGAGTACTACGGAGTATTATGCATTGGGACGTGACCAAACAGCAGCGCAACAGTAAACTGGCCAGCACCTCAAAGAAATTCAATCATTTCATCCAAAACCTGCCACCTCCGAAACATGAACTGAAGCATATAAGTTACATTTGCAGTAACAATTCATCCACGGCATGCGGTGATATGTACGTAACGTATGGTCGGGTCAAATGAGAAACAACTCCGTCCTGAATCAGCTCGGCGTTGAACAGACAGGAATAGCCCAAAAGGTGTCCCAAGAACCAAGTCCAGCCCAACCACCAAAGGCAAACAAATTGAGTAGAGAGGAAAAACCACAGCAGAATACTACAATGATAGATTCACAACCCGGACATGCAACACAAGCACACTAGCTTAACTACATGTAGAAAGGCACAGGATCGTCCAACCTATACAACCACCACAGCACTGCCTCGACAGTATATGTTAAGCAAGACAGCAATTGAAAGGTTAATATTTATTTATCAATATATAAATCCTTTTTTTCTGACAAAATCAATATATAAATCCTTGGAATTGTAGTAGATAGATGTGGGCGCCGGTGTTCGGCGCGCTGCCTCTCGGCCCATGCTCCAACCGGCAGGTCTCCAGCCCGGCGCTTCATTTCAGCCCGTTGAGTTCTAAGCTCTATGTCAGCCCAAGTGAGGAAGAATCTCTGTACCGAATGCTAGTACCACTCGTTTGTTTCAGAAATGACATGATCGTTGACAAAACAAATGCAGGTGATTGTCCCTAAATAATTCTCAAAAAAAAAAAATGGTGATTGTCCCTAAATTGCCAGTCACTGGGATGGGGCTGCATCTGGAGGGCAAGAAACACAACCGGTAAGACAGGTGTCTTCTGACCGTAGAAATAGTACATATATAACTCCTTAAAATGGATTGTGATTAATAATCGAGACACAAATATGTTACACAAAACCCTCTAATACGGATCGTAATAATCCGAATATTTTCGCAAACCCACTATTTACTTGCCAAATAGACCCTGCCCTCCGGCGACCGGCGACGGCGAGTACCGCCTCGTCGCGCCGTCGCGGTTGCATGTCGTTCCACCTGCGCCCTCCACTCTGGCTCTCTCCCTTGGCCACCAGATATCCCAATCCGCGCCCCTCGCCTTTCGCGACTTGCTTACATTGTGTCCGTGCTTGTGCATCAGGTTAGCCGTCCACCTGCAGCACCTATCGACCACCCCGAAGTTCATCGCCGCCGCGCGGCACGACAAACCGCCGGTGTGGCGAGGTTCGGACGCGGCCTCCGGCTCCGACGACAGGTAATACGAGCCGGTCCAGTGGCGTATGTTCGCGCGCGTGTGCACCGCGCCGGTCAAGTACGACACAGAGTGGCGCGACGCCGGCGCCGGCGATGGCGACCTCGACCTCGACCCGAGCGCGGCCTGCGTCGTTACGGGCGCGCAGCTCCACGTCGCGGCGCACGACGCCACCGACGTGCTGCACCTCAGGCTCCTCTACGCCGAGCTCCCTGGCTGCGCCGTCGTGCAGTCCAGGTGGGCGTGCGGCGCGGCGACGCTGTCCGGGAAGTCCAGCAGCTTCCTGTCGGCCGTCTCCTCCCCGGGGTCTTCCGGTGGTGGCAGTGGCGGATCGCAGAGGGAGAGGCAGCAGCCGGGTAAGCCGCCGGAGGGCGTCGTCAACATCAACTCCGGCGTGCTCGCCGGCGGGCCGCCTGTGCCGGTCGCCGCGCAGAAGATGCTCAGGCTCGTGGACACCTCGCAGGTAACCATGGGGCCGCAGGACAGCCCCGGGTACTGGGTCTACCGGTGCAAGGCTCGACGTCGACAACGGGAGGATCTCGCTGCACGTCAAGTTTTCCCTGCTTGCCCCGGCTTCCTGACAAAGCCATTCATTCATCCAGAGTTGTACAGCTTTCTGATGCTCAGAACTAACGTCTTGTTTACACTCTGTTTTCGACCATTCTTTCATGTTTCCATTCTCGTTGGAGTGCCAATCAGTGCTGGTGCAACCGTGCAAGGCCAATTCAAGTTTTTTTAAAAAAAAAAAAAAAAAGTGAATGCAACTACGCAAGGGACATGTCTCACTTGCTTCACTCTTGGCAATGGAAGCATAACTGAACAGGATGTACGGCATAACTGGCAACTAAACAATGTTGCTGAAACCAGAAAGCACAGATACACCGGTCGACCCCATGATAGAGAGCACATATACCCCAGTTGTCCAATACTAAAAACATCATAAGCAGCGCATTTCTGGGTACTCGTACTAAGCAATAGATAGAAAATTTACACACTTCAATAACTCAAGGTTCCAGTAGAAATCAAGGTACATGCATTTCGTTAAACAGCAGCATCAGAAAGTTTTAAGACGCACATACGCCAGACATCAGCTTCTGGCAGTTTGCCTGTCTTAATTCATCAGATCATTCATGCACACTTGCTGGCAGTGCTGATTGCAAACGATCAAGGATATGTACAAGAGCAAACCTGCTGGCAATGCTCAATGCAATCTCAAGTTTTGATTCATGTTATTCATGAGAGACACCAGAGGATCCATCTGCGTGAAGGAATTCCTCCTCTGCTTGATGGTCAAAAGCTTGTCATATACGCACCATGGGAAGCTAATAAGATGTGGTCGATTATATCCTTCATTGTAGCTGCCCCAGTACTGTGGATGATAAGTAACATGGTACCAAGCAGAGGCCTTGGCCTCTATGGCATCTTGGCCATCCTCGCCTGTGCTCATCTCATTGAACCATGACCTAGCTTCTTTCCTCAAAGATCTCACTGCCATTCTAATTGCATCAGCATCACTACTCTTGGTGAAATTCTTTGCCATCTTTAGAATACATCCACTTATTATCTCAGCTTCACTTTTTATGCCATAGTGGTCCATAAGATTACCCAACCTGAAATCGTACTCTTCCTTGAACTCTATAGCCTCATTAATGTAATCTTCATAGCCATCAACGATCAAATCAGTGTCATAAGAACGCCTTGCCACTTCCCTCGTAAAGTGCTTTATGTGAGGTGTGTGCTTCTTTATTTCCCTGTAGAGCTTCCCGATCACACCCTCTGATACATAGGTGATCTTGTCGAGCTTCTCCATAAAATCAGGATACTCCTTGACATGTAACTCAGGTGGAATCAGAGCCGGCACTCCAGTCTTTGGGAAATCAACAGCTATAGAGAAGAGCTTGGCCAGTTGAATGCACAGCGGACTTTCAGCCTTCAGATATTCCTTATCTGCAAAGACCACATGCGCATTGGCGATAATCCCAAGACTCTCATTAACTATGTAGTTTGTGAAGTACTCCTCTATTTCCTGCACAAAATAACAACATTGATCATTTTAAAGCATGGTATGAGATTTGTTCATAAGTTGAAGTTGATTCTATCTGTTTAACTTGCATAGCTGCCACCACGAGCACAGAAAGTTAACTAAACAACGAGAAATACAACTTTATACCAGAAAAACGAGAATCAGGCCAATGAGAAAACAACGCATAGACCAACACGAACTTAATGACAGCATTGATGCCAACAGAATAACTGTTAGCATCAATGGCATGGAAGATGAACTGTTTAATTAGAAAATACCTCAATAGTAACATCATGATCTAATGTTTCTGCTGGAGCTGGAGTATAGTCCATAGGATCCACCAAACGACTTGGAATAAGATGTGGATCCCAAGAAACAAAATATATGTCCCCATCAAGATCACTCCCTGAACACTCATTAGGGTGCGGCCTGCATTCATGGATACCAGAATTTGAAACTGGTTTAGAGATGAAAGGTCACAATAAAAGGATTAGCATCCACATAAGGCAAAATGGACAACGGATTTCCATTGGTACAAACATATCAAACCAAGAAATTACATGTTCCTAGGAAAGAGCTTGTCGAAATTTACCGGGAAACATAAGACAATATATTGTTAAATACTTGCCTTGGTCCCTGCTGTGGAAAGACAACACAGTCAAACAAGTGGTTCAGAGCAGGAATATCAACAGCCTGGAGAACCCGTATGTCACCAGGGTGGAGACAAGGATTTTTGGCAACAACTACTTTTCCAGTTACAACGAACTTGTGATGGTCATCTGCACAGTAAGAAGCTTGGATGAATACCTGGCCATACTTTTTAGTGTGCGGGTTTCATCCAAGCAGCCCATCATTGCTCGCCCTTGTGGGATGAATATCCTTGACTTTGTTTTCAATTCTAGAAGCTTGGATGCTCTAAAAGTTTGTAGCAGCATGGAAAGATACGGCTCATCATCAGGCTGGTAGTCACATGACAACAATTCTTTAACTACATTGGTTACTTCTCCCATGGGCATAAGTTCAACCGCTTCACGAGCAGCCTGTGGTTCGATTACCATTCTGTTCAACTGCCTTACGACTTCCTTCTGCTTTAGTTCAAAGACATTATCGCCAACCCCAAGTGTTGAGAGAAGAGTAATCAACTGCCGATTCAGGAAGCACGGTTGGTACTTGCTGTATGCAAGGACATCAAGAGTGATATTTTCTGACTGGAACTTTGACATGCTTTTTCTCAAAGAAAGCTTACAGTTTGATCTTGGATCTACAGCTACAACACCTTTGTAACCACCATACCTTATCTGAAAAACAGAAGGAGCAAAGCGTTTCAATTTGCACTTCATAGCCACCTCCTTTGCAAAATTATTTGAGATCTTTCCAACTCCATCAGAGAATATGTATTCTGTGCCATTTTTAATATCAGGAATTTGTTCCACCTCATACTTCTGTACTTTTAAAGTTTCTGTTGAGGAACTAAAAGATTGCCCAAGTCTTGCAGCATACTTTGCCACATTTCTGATATCTCGAAAGTCCCCATCCACTTCCTTATGTCACTTGCAGTCAATCCCTGCCGAGAAGCAAACATCCATGCAGAGTTATCTCGAAGCTGGCTTGAAGAAAAGGCAAGAAACTCAAAGTGCTTGTCACCAATATTGAGGCCATTTGAAAGGACTGACAAAACTCTATTATACAGAGCAGTTTTCCTTGCATCATTTCCAGAAGTAGAACGAGGTGACAAATCAAGTGAACGGAGCTTCTCGCAGTCCTCATCAACAAATGAAATCCGAAGGAAATTATCTATGTCAGCAGAGAAATACCGCACAACGCGATTGGAGACATTTATCTCAGGTCCATAAAAATACACTTTAGCTGGGGTAACTTGCACCCTGTGGACATAGACCAAGCCATCATCCAGAGATATATTAGATGATCTTTGGGATGCATGGCGTGATTTCCGTATTCTTGAATATTGTACAGATAACCAATTTGTTGGATTCAAGCAGGTGCTTTTCAGATATGACATCTTTAAAAGTGCCCGTTTTATATGATCAATAGGTTCAAATTTTGGGCTAACATGACAGAAGAAACTGTGATCAACTGTTGGCCCACTGAGTGTCCCATTCTGAACCAAATGGTTGACTTTGAAAAGTATCTCATAAGGGACCTCTATGTAATCAGGAGATTTCACAATTGGAACAAGGCGGTTACCACAGGAATATGAATACCCAATCCGACATTTAAAGTCAAGATTTTGCTCCTTATAGTAAACAAAATAGTCGCCAATTCTTGGGAGCTCACACTGTTGTGGCACCTCCAGACAGAAAATAGATGATTGCCCGATGCTAGCTGATGGAGTAAAGTCAACTGTCCTGGTCCATTGTTCATCTGTGTCATCCCTCAACCAGTTGAAGAAAGGATCCTCAAACATAACACCTTGACGGCGTGGGAGCGGTTCATAAATTTTAGGAGCTGCCTGAACCTGAAAAATGACATGTTTTTTAGTCTATATGAACTCTAAAGCTCAAAAGACTCTGAGGGCTCGTTCGTTTAAGGTAAAACCAGGCCAGGAACGAATCCAGTTGACAAAGCTTATTCAAAATTAGGTAACAAATCCGCCTGGAATGTTTCCAGTGAGCCGTTCTCCGTCAACCGAACATGCCCTTAGCGAATAGCAACATTTCTAAGTAATTGAAAAAAATAGTAACTGGCTATTGGTGGATCTTGGATGGGTATACTGAATTTTCAGGAGATATAAGAAATTATTATACCCAACACATGTCATTTCCATTGCACCAAAACTAAAAAATATGCAAAAATTCATTTAACAGAATCGTGTGACTCAACCTTCCTCTATGATAGAAAGGATATAAAAAAGGTTTCCTAAATGAACAGGCATACAATTCATAACAAGAAGTCAATAGTACAAACAAAATACAAATATGCGAAGACAAGAAAAACATAATAAAGAACTCGTTCTTGTAGTCAATAATGTTTACATCAATTAATTTATATTTCAGATGATTAAGAAATCTCATGTGACTGGATTGACAGTATACTGTATACTTGAAAGGATATAGCCATGAAAAGGAAAAGGTAGCGGGAATGAAAAGGCGTACAATTCATAGACTTATACAAAGAAAATAGGAAGCGCGAAGACAAGACTAATAAGATAAGAAATAACTCATTCTTGTTGTCAGTCATGCTTAAATCATCTACTTCTGAATCTTTCAGAGGATTAAAAAGGTAGATAGAATCAAAAATCTGCTAAAATGCCCAAGAAGGGCAAATTGTATGAGAAACCAACCTGAATCAAAAGGAACTTTGTCCGTGACCTATGAGCAGGTGGACGGTGAAGCTGCATCTCCCATATACTTTCGTAAGAAAGTTCAAGTTTATACTTAATAAGGTTGTAGGAGAGGTAGAAGTAAATCTTTTTCATATCAAATCCAAATTGAACCGAAACATTACTTGCACTGAAAAGAGCAGATAGAATATCTTCCTTAACCAAACATCCCAAATGCAGCACAGTGTCCTCCAGAGAAAACATTGGAATTCTTGGCCTTGGAATAATATCCCGCTCTGCAGGTCTGGCTTTCAGATAAAATCGTCCAATCCGGAGAGAATTTCTTCGAGCCGCATCTTCTACCAATGAAGCACTTTCCTGTGTCTGGAATTGAACTATAGCAAACGCCCTTGAGTTGGCAGAGATGTTCTTTGGATGCCTGAACTTGACAGCACAGATGGTTCCAGTGCCAGCAATTTTCTCCAACAAATCTTTGACAGACTCCGCACTGTCAGTTAGATCAAATCCATGGACCTGAATAGTTCTGCCAACCATGGTGCATATCACAACTACAACAACAATATTGTAACAAAGTCAATTAGCTGTTAGGACAGATGCAAAGCTCGAGATATAAAGGCAGACACGCACATTTTATTTTTCTCTTATTACTGATACATTTTAAACAAAAAAGAGTGTATAAAAGAGAAAGTCCCAAAATCACTCAACCCTCACTAGTTCACGGAATTTTATTATACTAGGAATCGATCTTTTTCAAGTTTTTTTTTTTTTTTAAGATAAGGTTGCCCGGTTTTGGTTAATAATAATAAGGTAGTATACAACAGTTGGTTACATGCGCAAGCAGCACTCCCTACTGCAGCCTAGGCTGCAGAGGTTTTGTTTTACAAAGGCTAATTACTCACTACCTAGTCGGACAACCATTAGGGGTTTGAGAGCTGCCCCTTCTGCCAAGTACCAGTAGTGGCTAGTATCCTTCATCTCCATGAACAGCCTTTGCTGACCTCCTACCGCAAGACGACAGCCAACCTAAAGTTCCACCACTGCTTAAATCCAGCATACTCCCTCCGTTCCAAAACTCTTTGTGTGGGAAACGTGCAATCAACTTTGACTAGATTTTTAGAAAATACGTGCAACATTTATATCTCTAAATAAATTTGTTAAAAAACTAGACTTAAAGATTTTTTCGATGATACTAATTACTTAGTATAAATATTTATATATTTTAATATATAATTACCGGTACATTATTCTCGGAAGCGGGAATTGCAAGAGTTTTAGAACAGAGTACTTCCATCTTCCACAGTACACACATCACAAGGTACAGGCGACCTGGAGTTATCTGATTTGATACCTTGATTCATACAGAATTCTAATGTAAAAATAAAAGCATCTCATTTCTCCCTGGATGAGCCTAAATCATGGCAAAGCACGGCAATGCAGTAGCAGCAACATGACTAGAAATGAAACATGAAACGTCCCTCTAGAAAGGTTATCTCCAACAGACAGACCCCAGTGAGGTAGGCATGAACAGATCAGGAAAACAAATTTCCTTCACAGCAACAAAAAAAAAAAACAAAAAAAAAAAAATCATCAATCATTATAGGACACGCTCATTAACCTAACTACACATCGCTTTAATTCCAACTCAGGAATAATCAAAATAAAAAAAAAAACGCGGAAGGTCATCGCATCTATTATTAGCAACTCTCCAACTGACGCCCCCACCAAAACCTCCCCAAAACCCTTCCATCAGCCCAGTAAACATCCACAAACAACGAAGCATTACCCATAAATCAACCATCCACACGCAGCCGGGAAGTGCGGAAGAGGCCTGGAACTCCGCAGTAAAACCAAAGACTCAAAAGGGGGCAACCTAACAATCTGCAGTAGAACGCGAAGGCAACGATCGCACGCCCACCAAGAGGAGGAGACAAGATTGCTGTACCGCGTGCGCTTGACGGAGAGCCGGCGAGGAGTGGAGACGGGAAGTGGGGTGCTGGAGCAAGAGATCGCACCTTCTGTTGCGCCGCTCTCGGCTCGCCGACGAGACTGCGATGGTTTCTGACGGAGATGGCGAGTGCGGGGGGAGGAGACTCGTGGGGGGAGTTGGTCGATGTGCACGTAACATTTAAACGGTGACGGGATGGTGGGTCCAGAAGTTCAGGAATAGGATGGGGTTGGAGAGAGACGCAGCGCCGTCGATTTTGTTCTGAGAGTCGTGCTGAGGAGGATCCCGATAGGTTTGCGTGCGGTCGTGATCGTTGTGGTGGGCCCTTGCCCCTTGCCACGGAAGATAAAAGGCCAGAACTGAGTGGGGGTTTGGAAATTGGAAGAGCTCAATGATCATATACTATACTTGCCAAAAGCTCAATCATTCGAGGGTAATGCAGAAGATGGGAAATTTCTATATATACTTGCCAAATGATGACACAAAAATTATATTTCCTCTCGTCATCATCTTCATGACGTATATCTTGATTCTTGTATAGTCATAATTTCTTATTTAGAAATCAATTTCATCTTTTCTCTTCTCTAATTCCCATATCACATCATCATTCTATATACTCCGGGATATGGTATCCTAATTAATGAATATAGAAATCATTCTAGTTTTCTAAGTGCCCATGGATCCAATTTGGTATGCCTTTTAGGATGTGGCTTTGGTTACGCTTGTGGAGTGGCTTATATGGTGAAGATGAAACCCCCTTCTAGACAAGTATACCACCGTGGTCCGCCGACCCGATGGATTTCAAAATTTTCAATAGAGAATCACTATATTTAGTGCTAATAGGTCATGAAGACCCCATCCATTTTAAAGAAGACCCCAATGGCCATCTGGTCTAGCTTAAGCCCCTGGTTCTAGATAATGTTTGAGAAAATTACTCCAATGGCATATTAGTAATAATTTGTGTCAAGTTTGTGAGGAGTAAACGGCAGAAGCTAGGCTCCAACTTCTCGGTAAAAAAATGGCTCCGACTCATAGATAGTTGCTCCACAGATCTCTATGGCAAGATGGTGAAACTAAAGTAGGTCATAAAAGTTTATGCAAAAAAGGGCCTTAATATAGCCTTAATTTGTAAGTGCTAGTTTTTTTAAAAAAATCATAAAACAGTGTTGGAAAAAAACGATGTACAATATATGTAATATGCTTAAAAAGGAGAAGCCTTGGATATAGGATGAATCACACAACGAGTAAAACACAACGTGAAAGTGAAAGCATATAGTATTTTTGATTATCCTAATCTCTGTAACAAACATAGCCTAAGATTGTAGTATTTTACCCGTGATATTCTCTCATTGGAGACATCTTTGTAATAACAAGCCTAAGCAAATTTTTGGCAAGTAGTAGCATCTTATTCCAAAAGAAAAACAAGGAGAATGCGTCCCACTAGATGAACGCTTTTGCCGCCCATTTGCAACCGAAGACGAACGATGAGTTGATAGCCATGTTATTTAGCGACGTTTACACCAATCCAAGATCGACAACGAAAAGGCAACGGCCAGCAGCCCCTGATCCCAATCCAAAACCTCTACACAAACAAGGACAAGGGGCCACAGAAAGAAGCAATTGTTAACGCCCCGTAGCCCACACGGTAGCCTTTGGCTCGTGATGGAGCATCTCTGTCCAAAACAGTCCCGGATTCTTGCTTCACTCGCTGGCTGGAGCATTGACTTGACCTGCAGTTTTGCACCGGGTACAGAGGGGTTTCCATGCGAAGCAACCGCTGCCGATTCGCTCGTGCGCTGTGTAATGGAAACAAAACAGAAAAGGACACGAAGCCACCGTGGAAAGCCAGGGAAAGAGGAAAAAATGGTCTCAAAGGGACCTGGACAAAGAAATGCAACGAGCGAAGATGCCTCCTGCTCCCCACTCGTCCCTACACTACACGCTACTATGATACTGCACACGCAGAAGCTGTACCAAGTGATAAGATCGTCAAGGATTTGGTTCCGAGGAACCCAACGTTAGGCATGACATATTTTGAGGATGCTTGCAGGCCACGGTGCCATCGACTGGTTTTGATGGAGACCTTGTCCGCTCGAAGGTAACGAAGACTCGGCGGTCAATGGGTGAAAATCATACTGTAATGCACATCCCGTTTGCAGTTTGCGCTTTTGCAAGGCATGTGATCTAACCAAATAGAGTATCATTATGCTTTGGCAGTTGGGACGTCACCAAACAGCAGCACAACAGCAAACTAGCCAGCACCTCAAAGAAATTCAAACCATTTCATCCAAAACCTGCCACCTCCGAAACATGATCTGAAGCATAAGTTACATTTGCAGTAACAAATTCGTCCACAGCAGGTAATATGTAGTCGTCCACAGCAGGATTAGGGTTCCTGATACAGCTCGGCGTTTAACAGGCAGCACAAAAGGTGTCCCAAGAACCAAGTCCAGCGCAACAACCAAAGGGCAAAGGCAAACAAATTGAGTAGAGAGGAAAAACCACAGCAGAATACTACAATGATATATTCACAACCCGGACATGCAACACAAACACACTAGCTCAACTACATGTAGAATAATGGCACAGGATCGTCCAACCTATACAACCGCCACAGCACTGCCTCGACAAAATGAGGGCATGCCACAAGGTTAAACCTCACCCACCGAAGGATTTACCTTCACTACATTGAAAGCAAGTCGTGTCAGATGAAAACCTACTCTTTTCCCCAATCTAGGTATCGCAGGGTCATCTGTGCTATTTGATCACAAAATGAATAAGAACAGGGGAAGAAATATAATGGAAATGAAGCCAATCGACGAATTCCATGCCTGCCTGAAGTTAGATGTATGCTATTGGAGGTTGCGCGTCAATCCACCCTGTGATGCAGTTCTGCAGCATTAAAATGGTGTAAATTAGCACTTGACAAAAACAAACTACGTTCCAGGGTTATTTGTATGTCACCAAATAATTTTGAGTTGCTAGTACTACTTAAATAGAAGAGACGAAGAGACATGAATACAGAATTAGTCAACAACAAAGAGTCAGCCTGCTTATATACAACTACAAGTATATGTTAAATCCATGGAATTGAAGTACAAAGCACATTTAGGGTTTACTAATCTTCCAATATATGTGGTATACATGTGCAGGTATTCAAATAGAAGGTCATGGTTACATTTATATAAATAACCTTATAAAAAATTGTTGTACAAAACATTTCAATTTCAAAGGGCATACCTTCCAGAAACCGTCTGAGAAGTTCCAGGTCCTCTCAGATTACCAAGTCGTTCTTGTTCAAGGCACACTGCGGCAAATTTTTTCTCCAAAGCAGCTATCTCTTGCCTCTTCTTTTTAGCCTCCACTTCCTTTGCTTTATGTAATGTATCTACTTTCTTTGCTAGCATCTGTAGACAACAGCAACAGTTGATAAGCTAAACCATAAGACCACAGCCGGTGTTTCCTCACATACTAGTTTTGAGCACTGACATGGTCTCTAATTATTGTTGGCAAGCAGATTAACAACCTCACTGCTCCCTCCATTTCAGAAAAGGTTGGTGTCTTAGTTTTCTCCAAAGTCTTAATCTTTAACCACCAATTTCTAAAAAAAATGTATTGTTTATCATCATAAGATCTATGTTTGATATGGACGGGGATAGAAATGTTTACCATGAGAAATACTTTCATAAATTTTGTTAGATTACACAAATCTAAAGGAATTAAATCAATTGATGGTCAAAGATAGAAATGTTTGAATTGAGACAAAATTAAAACTGCAATCCTTTATGAAAGGGAGGAAGCACTAAAATTTCATGTGAGAAATCTAGCAACCTAGGAGACTAAGGCTCTGTTTGGTTGCTTTGGGGGACTATGGACTAAATTTTAGTCTCATTTAGTCCCTAAATTATCAAACAAGAGGACTAAGGACTAATTTTTAGTCCCATTTAGTCCCTAGTTCAATAGACTCTTGGGAGGGGCTAGAGGCTAATTTTTAGTCCCTATTAGTCTCTAGTCCCTCTAACCAAACAGGCCCTAAGGAGAGAATGGAGATACTCTCCGTCCTATATTAGGTGACGTTTAAGAATCTCACCAAAAAAACAATGCTGAAGCCAAAAGACCAAAATACCCCTCAAAGAGTAGAGATAGAGATGTACTGGGAAAAGAGAAAGGTACACTGAGAAGTGGAAAGGTTGAGTATTTGGGACAAAATTTGAATGCTATAAGGTCCTATTTTTGGGACGGAGGGAGTAGTACTAATTACTATATAATAAAATAGCATCTTAAGTTCCATGATAGTAGTATAGCATCTTAAGTTCCATGACAGTAGTATAGCATCATATTACCTCTATTGCATCTTCTTTGTCCTTTAGAGTTTGGTCTTTCTCATGGCATGCCTTTCTCAAGGAAACTACCTCCTTTTGCAGCACGTCATAGAGTACACCAGATACCATATCTGTTGAATCATTGGTTGTTGTTTCATTAATTTTTTCTTCTGCATTAGCCTTCCAATTATCAGTCATTTCACAATCTTTAACCGCATCCGTAGATCTATTGAGTGAATGAGGTCCACTCCGAGAACTTTTCCACGGTCTAACGACCTGGTACCACCATCAAATGACTTTGAAGTTCCTTTTGCATGCTTCAGGACCAAAGAACTGCTGGTAGAGAGGCAGGATCTTGAATTGAAAGATGGAGACCTCCTCATTAACACACCGTTTGGAGAGATTTTGGATATACCATCAACACCACCTAGTGAAAGTCGACAGGAAGGCCCATTACTTATACTCTTTCCTTCCATAGGAGGACGATTAGAACCACTTGGAGGGCCCCTCAATCCATCTTCTAAAACTTTCAAGCGTAACTGATACTTTTCCTTTGTTCAGATAAATTTTAAAGTCAGTTGAAAATTAATTACTCCAGTGCCTTAAAATATTAGCTCGAAATGAACATACCTTTAATTGAGCCTCCGATCGAGCAGTTCTCTCTGCAATAGCAAGTTTGTCACGAAGTTGCTGCATCTCACCCTGCAGAAGCAGTTTTTGTCAAGACATTAGAATTAATGCATTTTACACTATTGAATATTGGTAGCTGTGGATGTCCTTCCTATATGAAACAGCTTTAGCATCCTACCTGCAAGAACCTTCGCTCTTCAAGCCACTGTTTAACAGGCATTACTTTGTCATTAGCATCTTTCCACTCGTTTGCGACCACAACAGCAACCCTATTTGCAGTAACTTTCGCTCGAGCAAGTTCACGGTCACGAATTTTCTTTTCTTCCTAATTGTGTCATGAACAGAAAATAGCACAGGTCACACGATTATGTAAAGAATCAATAATTGCAGAGTAAGGGCCTGTTTGCAAGGGTAGATTGATCGGCAAATCTTTAGGATTTAGTTCAATTCTGTACTAAACCCTAGGGATTTGGATCATAAAACTACTTTTCCAAACAGGCCCTAAGAGATGGAGGATAGTAGGTTACATTCATTTCTTGAACTTTCCGTTGGTAATCTCTAACAACATTGGCAACTGCACCACCTTGCAGAACATCTTCTTCCAGCTCTCTCACAGTTTGACTCAGCTTTTCTACTTCCGCAACTTTTTGGCGGTGGAGTCTATCAAGATCTTATTTTCTTCCTGCATTCCAGGAAGGTAACCAACAAATAAGTTCAATTGGGATGACATTACAGATTAATTTATTGCATAGGCCTTGTAATATGCAATGGACTATTTACCTGACAAATTTCAATTTGCTTCATCAACTCTTGGTTCTTATTTTGCATGTCATCAACCATAGCAGCTTTGGCCATTGCGATTTGTACAGTCCTTTCCGCTTCCAGCAGTGCTGCCTCCTTTTGCTTTGTTAAACGGTCCAAAGCTCTATTGTCATCCTGGAGCTTTGCAATCTGAAAAGAACCAGGAATTCTTTTATCAAGTATAGTAAATGTGTATCCTCTGAATTAAAAGGAAATGCATATGATCTATGCAATCAAGAGAGGAAAACAATATTTCTAGAAGTATGAGAAAAACATGATGACTCCACCGCAGATCAAAAACAGTGAGTTGTAAGTATTACCTCCTTCCTAGAAAGCTTTAACTCTGCTTCAAGTGGTGCGAGAATGGCTTCAATAGGTGGCATATCATCATCTTTCTGAGCTGCATGTACTCTTCGAAGTGTTGCCTCAGCTGCAAACTGAGCAGCCATAGCAGCCTTTTTTCTCATCATTTGTTTTCTTCAGTTCTAGGTTCTGCAAAACTCCAGTTTTCAGAGAGCAACCAATAGAGGGGACAGAAACAACAAAAAAGTCATAGGATATACATACTTTGCTTTCAAGGAGAGACTCTGTCAACTTCAGTTTCTCATCCACCTTTTCTAACTCAGCAGTGAGCTGCCATAAAAGTACAACATATTAACAAAGGAAGCTAATCATCTTTAACAAAATACAAACTTACAAAGACAACCCCCCCCCCGGGCCGCCGCCTTCTTTCCCTTTGTCTTCATTTATTCATATATCAAAAATCATAGCCCAATAGCCCAGCTATCATCATGAAAACTATTGGCAAAGAGCATAGCACAAGTAAGATCTTGAATAACATACTAATCTCGATAAGAGTCAGGCCATCTATATATTCACTAATGGCATACAAAGCTACAAATGAATTGATTGCCCCTAGCAAGAGCATTACCACACCACCAGTTCAATATGACAGAGTATCTTTGATTTGGAAAAAAAATGCCTTAGTTGATGAAATAGTTATTTTGAGTTATCTTTAAACGTAAAGTAATGCAAGAATAAAAATAAAAATGCAAAAGAACCTTTGCCTTGGCAATCAAAAGGACAAAATCTCAATCACTGGATTGATTTCATTAACTGCTCATAAATCAAATGTTGAGTTATTCATGTTTCAGGAGCTACTTGGATTTGCCAACAAGCAAGTATGTTATAAAAGCCAGATATAATGTTCACTTTCTAAGAAAACCTATGACATCTTGAGTTCCAAAGGATAAAACGATAAGCAAATGGGTGAACCTTAGATCCAGACGAATAATAGACACCCACAAACAAGATATCTCATCTTACAGAAACACAATAGAAAAAAAAAAAAATCATACAGGATATGGTTCCTTGTAAATTTGACAACAACAACAACAACACAGCCTTTAGTCCCAAGCTAGTTGGGGTAGGCTCCTTGTGAATTTGACACTGACCTAAATTGGGCTCAACAGACATTTAAACTGCAACTAACAGAAAAATGGGCAGAGTGCTCTGAAAGTACTTTAAGGCTCTGCCTTAGGTGAAAAAAAAAATCAAAGAATCAAAATTTTGAACAAAACAGCAAACACATGCAGGACTGAACAGAAAATCATGCCACCCAGAAATGAATCATATCATTAGAATTAATCGACCCAGCTGAATACTACCAGAAAATAAACACGGTTCAGAAAATCATGCCCCAGAAAAACTCCTGAATTAATCGACCCTAAACCCAGCTTATTTGCGCATGGCTACCAAGTTTTGCACTTAAAATCTGGCGCGACGACACCACTCCAGTCCACAAATACAGTGAAATGACCATCCAAACAATGGTCTGACACAAGCACGAAGAACATTCAGAAGTTACCTCCTCGACGGCCTTCTCCCGCGCCCTCTCCGACAGCCGCAGCGCCTTTATCTCCGCGTGCGCCTCGCCCAGCTCCCTATCCTTATCTAAAACCTCATAGAAGATCCAAACATTGCCCAATAAGACCCTTGAAATGCTGAGAAATTCAACTAAAACTTGAACCCACGCAGCAACAGTCACGAATCAGCTCACCCCTGACTTCATTCTCGAGCCGGTTGAGCTCGACCTTGACGGGATCCGACCCGTGCATGAGCGTGAGGAGGTCGTCCGCGTCGAGACCCGCCTGTACCGGGCCCCGGCGGCGCGCGGAGCCCTTGTGGGCCGAAGCATTCCCCTCCTCGCCCCCGCCGTCGGCCATCTCAGATCTGAGCCCCAGCGGGGCAACCCACCATCCAAATCAGCCGGCGCCGCCGCGGAGCTCCCGTCCCGCCGCGCTGTGGCGTGGCTTGCTGCCTCCGCAATGCCCGGTCGGCGGGGGAAAACCCTAGCGGGGGTGT
This sequence comes from Hyparrhenia diplandra, assembly GCA_015847255.1. Lineage (NCBI taxonomy): Eukaryota > Viridiplantae > Streptophyta > Magnoliopsida > Poales > Poaceae > Hyparrhenia > Hyparrhenia diplandra. Next base: position 207,367 of record JADLZK010009803.1, read on the forward strand.
CTTCGCTGCTGGGCGGTGAGCGCGTTGCTCCTCCTCCACTAGCGATTTGTCTTGTCTTGCTAACAACGGTGTGTTCAAAAACTGGAGAGAGAGAGAGAGGGGGAGGCGTTTCCGGATTATTTAAAGCGGGGTGTTTCGGCGGTGATTAGTTTTACGTACGTCAAAAATTACGTACGGCCAGGTAATGGGGCGATTGATGGGTGTACGTACGCCTTGGCGTGGGCATGTGGCGCCACGGCCCACGGCCCACGTTTCATCGACGTTTTCCTGCCAACGTGGCAACGTTTGGCACAAATTACGGGGACATTTAAATTTTGGCCACTGATGCAACTCGCTCTACCAGGGGCCAGGGCCAGCTTATAAGTCACAGACATTAGGTGCGGACCATGGTGGCAAATCTTATACCACCCACCCTAGAAAAAATTTTGCAAATATTTAAATATACCTAAATTAAGTGATAGTGGTATTAATAATATCTAAATACTCCACCCCTATATCATTATTATGAAGTATCTCTGCCTCTCTATATAGCCGGACACACTGATGAGGCATTCACAGTGCATTTCCCAACGTCTACTGACCCGTTGGTGCTGCAGTCATGCGCGCTTTTATGGAATGATGGAGCATCGAGATGATGTAACTGTCCACAAGGCTCACTTGACTATCGCCAGAGCCACATCAAGCGTGAACTCTACCAGCATGGCGAGCGAAGTGACACCATTATGTTGCACTGGTCACTGGATGCGACCGAGCCATAGCCGCCTCGTGGCGCAGGTGAACTTACCGGTGGCGGCGTTCGCAGTGCAACGTGTGCCTCTAGGAGCATCCACCATCGCCGACATGTCATGCGCTAGCGGAAGCCTCATTGCGCCTGTAGTTTGCGGGTACAAAGAATTTTTTTTTTTGGTTGCTATTCGGTTTCTAAAATTTTTGTAACAAGCAATGTACCATAGTTTGTTTTTCCAAATCATGTTTTGATCTACGAATAGTTTGTTTTTTTCTACGAATTTTTTTTGTGGGGGTGGGAGGATCACAAGTATACTTTCACGAATGATTTCTGTCATTCTATAGGTTCACCAGTGGTATGGCCAGGTCATCATATGCATGGGATCCATTCCCGAGTCACATCGTTCTGATGGTTCACCATGTATATATGGCTGCACTATTTCGTGGTCGTCTTTGCATCATCACATCCATCGACATATGTAGGTGGCGTGTTTGCAATCTTTAATTGATCTGCGATGCTTGTGCTGCGACCCGTGTAGTTCCCCTCGCAAGTCTTGTCGAGCCACAACCTTGTGTGTGCTCTCGAACGCCATTTTTTCTCATCACGGCGTCCTTTTCCGCGTTCCTTTGCGCTGCAATTATGCAGCACGATGTGGCACACGCACACGCAAGACTGTCGTCCTCTTTTGAACACCCACTTCAATTCGCCGACGCGGATGGACACACACGTTGCTGTCGCCGGGGGGTGTTTAATTCGATGACGTCGAAAGGAACGGGATAGCGAGAGGGCTAGCAAGTGTGCAACACAAGCGTGACCGTCCTGATCATGTGCACTGTCGTGATGCACACCAGTACGTTTTCCATGCCTGGCTACTGGCTGCTGCTGTCTGATCGGCCACGAATAATGGAGGTTGTGTGCTCCGAAAGTCACGTACGAGACGGGACATGATAGGTCAAACTTCGAGTGGCAGCGATCCAAGTAGAGTAGGAGTAGAAGTATATATCTGTTCCCACTCGCGATAATAGTAGCGTGATGGTGCATGGTTGCATGCTTTTTGAAGAAAATCGTGGTACCACGTGACGACACGTACGCAAACGATGAACGTAGTTACTGTAATAACCATGCATGGGGTTAATTAATAAGCACCCGATCTACTTGTAATACAGTATGATCTTAACATAACATGGTGCTTAAGTTGCCTCAGAATCCAGGCGCGTGAATGAAGCTAGGTGCCCGGTACACGACACCCATGATCATTGGATGCTCGCTCGGTGCACAGGCTCATCAAGATGCACAGTGCATCGGCGTGCATTCGCCCATGATTCGAGTGCGGTCTTCAGTTCAGAGCCGGCCAGGCGGACCGGACGCTATCGAGCAGAGCAATCTGCCAAATCCCCGCTGCCCAAGAACAAAAGCTAGGAGTGGACATGGCACGTGAGCAAAAGTGGCGCATCGGTAGCATGCAAGGTCAGTTCTTCCAGTGGGCAATGGCCGGTTAAAAAGTGGCGAACTGACACTACGTACTCTGGTGCTTTCTGTGCTACTCACTCCAGCACCACCACGGAGATAAAGAGAACCAACCCATCGATGCCATTCTTCGTCACACAGCATACGTGTTCTGCTTGGTCACGTTGGAATCAAGGTACCCCACACCGTTTGTTGTGCAAGTAGGTGAGGCGGTAGCATCCAGGTCAGGCCGTGAAGGGTCCTCAAACTTGCATGGAGGGAGGACCTGGTCCACCTGGACCGCACCACCACGGGGAAACAGAACAACGGGTTTATTTCTGCCGTCGTCACATGCATCCTGTTCCCTCGTATTCGCGGAATCAAGCCCAACGGCCAACACGCGGGCGCGGACCGCCGGACCACCCCGCCCCCGACGCCGTCGTGGTCACGCGCGGGGCCGCCGCCGGTCCGGTGCCCGGTGGGCCATTCAAGTACGCAACCCGCATGTGACCCGGTGCACGGTAGCAAATCCAGATCAGATCCACGGCCGGCCACCCCTGTACGAGATACGAGAACGGTGGTACAGCCCGCGCGTGATGCGATTTTGACTTGGCCTCGTTTAGTTGGTGAAGGTTTCAAACTCTTTGAGGGAGGACCTGGACCGGAGAGTTAAAAACAACGGGTTTTATATGCCGTCGTCGGTAAAATAGCCCAACGGGCAAAAAACGGGCGCGCACCACCGGACGATGCCGTCGTTTAGATGGCCGGCCGCCGCCGCGCGCCGGTCCGGTGCCCGGTGGGCCATTCAATTACGCAACCCGATAGGATAATGCACACAAACAATCCAGATCAGATCCACGGCCGGCCACCCTGTACGAGAACGGTGGTACAGCCCGCGCGCTTGCTAAAATTCCTAACATGATGCGAGGCCTTGCTGCCGCGCAGATCACAAATCACCTCGAGGCCTGTGAGCTGTTGCAGCGACCGCACAGCGCCGGCGCACTGGGGTCGGTCGGTCGGTCACTGCCCCGGCTGGCTGCCTCGCTGTCGTTACCGGTTGCTTGCCGCTGCGGGCTGGGCTGCGGCCACATGCGCCGGTGCAGGACGTGCTCACGCCCGTTCTGTTGGGACGTGACGGTGATCGTGTTGCCCTAGCGTGATTCTACACGCAAAGACAGACGTTTGTTGCTTCGGCTAGGAGTGTAGGACCACAACGCCGAGCGAGGCTACGGTTCCGACGTCGTTGTTCGTTACCGATCGCACAAACGCTTCATGTCCCCAATTGCGGAAACCACGACCAACGCAAGAAAAAGCCGCCTGAACCATTGCATGCAGGTGTCAGATACCAGTGAGACTAGCGAGCATCTGCCTTAATTAGCTTCTTCGTTAAGATCGATCGATCCACCTAGCCGTGTGTGTTTCGATAGATGGGGACGGTGTATTGGAAGTACCTGCATGAAGTACAGTAATTTGCAACACTGAGTTTAAGCGCCTGGGAATGGATAGGAGAGCAAGATCTTCGACATGTTGAAGCTCGATCCCCAAATGTGACAAAAGGATCCCAAAGTGCGCTATGCACTGAAGTAAGTACCCCTAGCTTGGTCTAGGGCTGGAGTTGGAGGGGATCCGAGGCGGAAAAGGCTCGTCATGTCACATCCATAGGATCGGATGACCGCTGCGCATCAGAGCGCTCAAAAAAATTATGGCGCCGCCCTGGCCGCCAAACGGCGGTGCCCCCGGGAGACGAGAAGCGGGTTGTAAGTTTGGAAGACAAAGAACCAAGCAAACTATGTGAGATAGACAAGTGGGTCCCCGCATTCATTAGAAAAGAGTTAACTATTGTATGGGCGGATCGGAAGAAGGGGTGTGTTTGAAGCCATGTTTTTTTTTGAAGATACTAGTATGTCACGTGAGGCTTAGGGTTAGGAAAAGGTCATTTTGTTAGTGGCCAAATATTATGTTAATTCAGCGCGTAACCAGGCTCAAAAGAATCGTTTCGGAACGCCAGGTGCCGTGCAATTAGTTTTTTTATTTACCTAAATTTTCCCCGGCCGGGGCCGGGCCGTCTTTGGGTGCATTGAATATTTCGGGCGATAAGATGTGATGGGAATTTTGCGGGCTCGGAGGACCGTTTGGGCCCAAATGGCCATCTAGTCAGGAACATATAAGCATATATTATTAATAAGATAGCAAGATCTTCTTGTTTCAAGTTACTAATCCCCAAATGTGACCGGGGATCCCCAAAGTGCACTATGCACTGAACCATCCTTTATACCCCATATGTTGGTCTAGGGCTGGAGTTGGGGGGGGATCCGAGTCGGAAAAAGGCTCGTCGTGCCACATCTATAGGATCGGATGACCGCTGCGCATCGCTGCTTCCTCCTAATCATCTCATAGGCTATAGCCGGGGTCCCCAACGTGAAATGCTCAACGACTTTTTATGCGACAGATGTTTATCAGTCCACAAGAGACGTATCCATGTGCTTTTTTTTTCGTGCCCGTGGTTGTTGCTATCAATCTACTACCACGTTAGGTGTGGATGTGCACGTCAAAAAGTGCGAGTCGCTCTTAATTGGATGCACCGTACCAAAGTTTCAGATGTTTGCATATGTCACGCTTCATTATAGCAAATCACGCAGATTCCAATAATAGTTAAGTTTTAAAAAAAACAATTTGAATAATTGATGATGTATGGAGAAGAAAGCGTACAATATGCATGATGGCGTTGTCTTGCGTCGTACAAGTCAAATGATTAGCCATGAAATTAAAGAAGAATGTGACGGCATTTGCCATTTAAATTGCAATCCAATGATCTATCTATCTAGTCTAGTAGTATAGTGGATGGAGTAATGAATTCGGTAGTTGGTAAACAAACTTTTTTCCATCACCATTAGATTGCCTGCTTTAGATTGCGTGGGCCCATGATTATTGGACCAGCTAGACGGCTACACGCATGCATGCACCAAAAGTTCAAGCCACAGAGGATATCAGCACAGTGGTTGCCATCACAAATCAGTCATTAGGGAGTACAAGTGACATTACAAATGACATTCTTCCCCTCTAATCCAAAACTTGTATACGGGGACCCGAGCTGGAGAGCGATAGATCATAATGTTGAGAAAAAAAAAGAGTGGTAAGAGCAATCATGGACGCATCACTGAGAGACTGACACTTGCTAGCTTGTGTTTGAAGGCCATTTGGAGCTGGTAGAATGCAGTCCACCATACCCATCATATCATCATCATCTGTATAAAGCGTCTCATGAGGCTTGCATTGCATGAGTGAAAGATGCATGCCTCCAAACCCAGAGCTCTGAGCAAGCAATCACAAAAGTCGCTGCACCATGGACAGTGCATCACCGGCCAACTGCCACATGATGTGTGGAGGAAACATGAAAGATAGAATAGATAGCCAGCCCCACTAGCAGCCAAAAATCATGTGAACTTATGCTTGTACTCGGCCTTCTGTTTACAGGACAATAAACAAAAAGAAAGAAAGTAAAGTTAACAAGACTAAACACATAAATATCATGTTTTTAAAAAAAAAAAAAAAAAACGTCGTTGCATAAACTAGCCTATCAAATACCCGTGCTCCTATAACCATTGTTCCAAATAACTCCTAAAATATGGCAGCGAAGTTTTTTTTTTTTTTCCTGCGTGTACTTTTGTGGAAAGATCACCACAAGTCCACCAACGATAATATGCCCGTACGCAGTTCGCACGGCCTGTCAGAATGTAAAATGTCGGCGGTCAAGAGTCAAGGTGCGTCAGTAAAAAATAAATGGTCACCCCATCAGCCAAAAGCAAGCCACAAAATGTTACAGTCTGTAACTCTGTAAAAAAAAAACCGATTACATAGTTTTGATCCCTACATGGCAGTCTTAATGTTTCCACCACCGGCCGGCCGGCTGGACGGGCCCACGCGGCACAGCCATTTCCAGTTTGACTCTGTGACTTTCACCCAGCCGCCCGGAACGCCGCTCCAGTTTGCTTTCCAGTTTGATTGCTTGTTCGGCGCAAAGCCGGCCAACCCGGGAACTGGAAGGCAGCTGATACAGCAACAGAGACAGCCATGCATGCGCCTGCGCCTGTCTTCAGAGTTCAGACTCCCAGCGTAGGGCGAAGTGGTGCCAACTGCCGAGGCAGGTGCCAAACGCAGGGCAGGCCAGGCCAGGCCGCCACCATCGTCGCTTTTCCGGAAAAGATGGCGCGGCGGCGGTCCCTCTGCAACAGTCGTGCTTGCTGCATGGGATGGAAGGAGCCCCAGAGGGCCGGGCCGTCGCCAAGGAATCCGATGATATGCTGCTGGTCGCCGGTTGGGCTCGCCAGGTTGGTGAGGCGCGCACGCACACACAACCGCGCCACCGCACGAGAAGGACAGCGAGGGCGGCCGGGTGGATGGGCGCCAACCAACTGCCGAGCTGCCGACTAGCGACCGAGCCGGCGCCGGCCAATGGCAGGCACGACAACGTATGTAGCGTCGGCACAGCGCAACGGATCAGGCGGGCACATGTTGTGTGCATTGGAAGGAAGACGTAGCTTCAAGACTCTGTCTGTGGCGGTGCGCGCGCGCGGCGACGTTCGTAGCCCAAGGCTGAAGCAAGCGCGCCGCGTGCCTGGGCGGCTAGGGAGCTTGCCCGGCCGGAGCAGTGCAGGCCAAGTCACCGGCGGCGCACAGGAAAACACCAACCGCCAACGACGGCTCTTTAGGACGCCGCTTTACTACTGCTTGGGGCCGAACGTAAGCCTTGGGGCGTCCGCGTTGCCGACGGACCGGGGGCCAAGCGCGCGCGCGCCTGGGCCCTGGCCTGTGCGCAGCACACAGCAGCTGTGTGCTTTCCCACCTCTAATCAGTCACGAACCGATGTGATTTAGTGTTGTTTATGTGTGTCATCTCGAGGGCAACTGATCGGCGTCTCGGCATCTCCAGGGGCGCGTACGGCGTACGTAGCGGAGCGAGATGTTCCTTAAGGCCGTCAGCTACCGCCTACTGCTAATACTAGTGTCAGCTATTGCCATACTGTCATCAGATCAGATTAAAAAGAAGAAGCTATTGTCATATCGATGAGACATCGCTTTCGGGCGTCCTTCTTGTGTTTAAAGATTAGTGTCGTTTTGACCTATCATGGGCCCCTTGTAGCATGTTTGAAGTAGCACTATTCTTCATCGTCCTTTTTTCCATGGAACTTGGCAGTAAACGCGTCAACAAGCTGTTCTCAGTAGCTGAAAAATCAAGGCCATCTACAATAACCACCTCCCGCTAATTGGAAGGCAGTCATCAAATAGTCAATTAACCAACCTCAGGCATTATTCTGCAAGTACTCAGGCCCCTCGTCTGAATCTGACGCCTGAACCGCTCCCACGTCTGACGAATCTAATCCGTCTCATCTTCAACTTGCTCTTTTGATTTGGTTGATTTGACACCCGGATCTCGAGCCGAATTAGCGTTTGGGCCGCATGGATGAGCGTGATGAGCTTTGGGCTCGATCTTCACAATTCCTTCTCGCTGCATCCTACAAACAGGGAGGGGTTCCTAGTAAAATTAGGCCTTGCAGACGTTTCTATGGGCCCATCCCATACTTTGGCCCCGAATTCGGCCTCACGAGCGAGTGCGCAACTGTAGTAGGGTTTCATGAACGCCCTAGAAAAAAAGAAGTAGATACACTAGTACTCCACACTTGGAAGTTGTGCAACCTGTTGATGTTTTTCTTTGGTGAGTAATGTGTGATAGTTGGTGCTGGGGTGGTATACCGTGCATCTTTACTTGAACAGTTGATATCCGGTTTTATTCCCCCAGATAACTAGACAACTCATCTCTCTTCTTCTATTGCAACTTAGTCCAACTCTCTACAAAACTAAATAGAAGGGATTTGATTGAGACCTTTTCACTAAAAGTTTCTAAAAGTACCTCATGGATCACGATGGGCGTGGTTCGGTTCAGCCCGTCGGTTCGTCGAACCGAACCATAATATGTATTCAAATAGGCCCCTATTCTGACCCAGTTAACAGCTCAGGATGTATGGATTGAAAGTCACTTAACCAATGGATCAACCAATGGATCAAGCGGTTCGATCCAGCCTTCGTCTGACAGCGGCGGCCGGCGGCCGAGCCATGCGCCTCCCCTGTTCCAGGGTTTTCGAATTGAATGACTGCCGAGAAGGTTGTCGGCTGCTGAGGATGACCTTGGTCTGGTCTGGAGGCAAAGCTTGTTAGGGTCGATGGCACAAGTGATGCTGCCGTGATCTTGCAGATGGGGTCTGCCTCGTCCGGTGCCCGGCGGCCTTGGCGGCGCAGTGGTCGCGTCGTGGCCGGACCTGGCAGCGAGCCTGTGCGCGACTGGGACTTGAGGATCTAGACTTCAGCGAGATACGTCGATCCTCTCTCTCTTAGCTTCCTGCCTTCCCTGCCTGGCTTTTCGCGACCCGAAATAACCATTGGTGCCCCAGGGATCAGCAGGTAATTCAAATGGGGCAACCGGTGCTCCTAAACTCATTAGATGGATCGATGGTTCGAGCATGGTTCGCTCCATGGACCAACCATCCCCATCGTGACTCATGGAGCGACTTTTTCGCTAAAAGACTTTGGCCTAAATAATAGTAATTTTTGTGATAAACCTGTGCCACCTCCACCTTTCCAAAATGTGTAACCTGCAAAGAAACACGATGGAAAATGATGGAAACCATTTTGAATCTCTGATGATACTCTCGATTTGTTTTGCTGGCCCTTTGCCAGCAAGGCACAGTAACGCTTCTGCCAATTATTAGTGTTGTTGCTGCCTTGCGTTTTAGGATGGACCTCCGAGCCATGACTAGTCTAGCCCTGACCAACATTTATATTCGTATACGAGTTTCTGGTTCCTGAATTAATTGATTCTGCAGTCCATGTTGCACACTGTTGCCGCCGGTTGGGTTGGCGATGGCATCGTCGGTGTGGTGTACGTATGTGTAGATCGACGCCTCAGAAATCAGAAGCGCTGTGATTGGAACTGAGTATAGCTAACCATTTTTGTGTTGGACTTGGGGGATCGCGTGGGCAACCGTCTAACCGAAATAATCATGAGGGATGGCCATTGACGGATAGGCATAGGCGGGTACCGGCGTACCGCTCCATAGTGTTTATTGGCGTGCAGGGGCTTCTGCGCTCTGTTTCCAACTCTGCTCCGTTCCGCCCTTAAACTAATCTCCACGCCGTGAACGTGGAAACAGCTGGAAACTGACTCCTTTGTATTACTCTGAACGTTTCTTTGCTCCCGCGATTTTTATCAAATATCAGCAAACTCCCCATGATCATGGATGACAGGGAAATACAACATAGTACTACATCATCAGTATAGTTTCTGTTGAGGCACGGAGCATGCGGGAGATAAAATACTCCTGCGAGAACGAATAACGAAACTGGATCAATAATCCATCGAAATGGACAGCGACGACGACCCTGCAGCTCAGCACAGCGCTTTGTTATGACCCTGTTTACGGCAGCTGCAGCTTAGCGTATGCCAACAAGCCGGCCCACATATTCAAGATAAGATAAAAGTGCCGGTGACACAGACACACCAGTAAAATATGAGCAACATGTGCCGAAGTCAGAATCACTCGACGAGTAGTTGTTTACTTGTGTGCACATTCAACGCCGATGAACAATAACGATGTACGGAGTACTTGTAGTCTTCCTACAGCAACTGATGCTAATCGGTAGCTCTAGGATCCACAGCAGGTTATTACAACTATTAGCAACTAAACCTTACCAAAGACGAACGAAGCACTCACTTCCTAATTAATCTAACAAATTATAAACTCCCAATAATTTTCGCTCGTCTCGATGACAAGCACTCGACAAGAAAACAGAGCATATATCTTTGTAGAGCGCTAATTTACCTTGCCAATTAAAACAAAATCTCAACTTCTTTCTCCAATTCTCATTTGAATTTGAATTTGCGAACCTTCACGGCTGTGGCGGTCTTTTTGTAGCACCAGTAGCACGGATGCTAATCCGCTTCGCTCATCGCAGCGCTGCCAGCACTGCCAATCTGCCATTCCGCGCCGCGCAAGACACAGACACGACACGGTCCCGCGGAATCCACTCCATTATTTACTCGATCGGAGGAGGAAGGACGGAGTTGACCACGCGTGGCTTCGACTCCCGCGCCATGAATGCCTCCGGGCACCGGCCCCACGCCTTCAGCCACGGGAGCCGCCCCGGCAGGCTATTTTTAAGCATGCAGGCCAGGCCGCCGCCGGCCTCCCCTCCTACTCTTCCCATACTCCAATCTGCTCGCCCCAATCTGGTCGCCCACTGCCTCTATCTCTTGCTATCAATGCAAGCGTCCATGGATGACCCAGGGGCTCCTCCCGCGAAGGCAGAGGCGGCGGCCGTGACCACGACACGCCGGGGAAGCCGGCGGAGAAGCCACCACGAAGGCCAGGTCCACCACGAAGGCGGCGGCGGCGAGGCGGCGCGGCGACTCTGCTACGACGCTGCAGGAGGTGGAGTGGATCACGCGGGAGCTGGAGCGACTGTTGGCGCGGGAGCAGCAGAGCAGCGACGGCGTCAGCGACGACGCTGGCGTGGCCGGCCGGCACCGGCGGAAGAGGGCCAGGGTCAGCCCCTGCCGCCCCCGCGCCCGCGGCACACAAGGGAGGAGGATTCCTGGCCGACCTTCTCGGGAGGCACGCCGTCTCCATCTGCAGCGGGGACGCCGGCGTGGGGCCACGCCTCCGCCGCCGCCGCCGTCGGGGAACAGAGGGCGTCGGCGAGGCGGCCGGGCCGGCTTCCGCGAGGTGGAGAAGGTGTAGATGATCGTTCGCGACTTTTTAGCAAGGCGTTGGGCATCATCATCACATCAAATTACTTCGCCGGTGAACTCGCCTTCCTTCCTTCTGTAAATTCTCCACTGTCACCGCGCGGTTAGTGGGTTTGTAATGGCTAATCATAGTGCTTACACAAAATTACGCTTGTATATAGTTTTAAATTGTATAGTATAATTCAAGCATTGATTTTTGGTATCTATATGTAGATATAAGAAAACAAATGAATTTGGTTTCCATCCCTATAATTCAAAGCAGAAGATATTACTTTTATTAGTACTTTTGCTGGATGAATGACGCACAATGGCGATTGGCGGCCGTAGGTTGTAGCAGAGATAGATCAATGTGAACTTGTCGCGTTCAAATTCAAAGTTGTAGTAGTACAGCTCTTCCACGAGCAACGATGCAAGTCGGGCTGCAAAAGCAAAACTGATGATGGGTGCCATGTTCGTGTTCCCCAGAAACAAGTTTTACTGCTGCAGTTAAGATGCCACTTGGGAATTCTGATCAATGTTGGTACGTACTAGTACGTTTAGAAATCTAGCATTATTATTATAAAAATATTTATGGAAATGTGATATATGTATACTTTTTTATTTTTTAAGACAAATCTACATATAATTTTTAATTTACAAACTCAGCAATGTTATTAATAATTTATAGAGAACCTCCAAACAGGTAATACCATCCCGATAGTCTAGAAAAATCACGTTAAAAACAGGAAATCTACAAATAATACCCTAGCATGGAGAGAACACTGACAGGTTGACACGATAGTCGCCCCCCAAAAAAAAAAACAGGTGACACGTTTGAACACCAGCGGAGTCTAGACAGGATCGTGTACAGCCCGAACTGCATTAGGCCCAGCCCAATCGTGACATGCTCCGCCGTCATCGATCTGTCCGTCCAGCTGATTGAACCCGGCCGGCCCAACAACCGAAAGCCAAGCCTTGGAATTGGAAGCGTAGAGAAGCGAGACTCGTGGTGCGGAGTGGAGCAGGCAGCGCAACTGAAAAGACCCCGAGAGCCGAGAGGGACCGAGCTAGGTGTGGTGACCCAAATGGAGGCGGCCGCCACGTCGCCGTCGCCGGAGCAGCCGCTGCTCCGGCCCCCATCCCCGCCGACCGAATCCCGCGCCGACGCCGGCTCCGGCAACCCACCTTCGCCTTCTCCCTCCGCGGCGGCGAGGCCGAGCCGTCTCGCGGCGCTCATCGGGCGCGCGGCGGGGCGGCGCGGGCCCTCGATGCTGGTGCGCGAGACGGCGGCGCTGCAGCTGCAGCGGAGGCGCGCGGACTGGGCGCACTCCCGCCCCGTCGTCGCGCTCGACATCGCCTGGAACGTCGCCTTCGCCGCCGCCGCCGCCGCCGTGCTCGCGTCCTCCGCAGAGGAGAGCCCCGTCAAGCCGCTCCGTCTGTGGCTCGTCGGGTACGCCGCCCAGTGCCTGGTACACGTCGGGCTCGTCTGCGCCGACACCCGCCGCGGGACGCGGCGCGCCCGGGGCTCGGCCTCCGACGTCGAGTCCGCCGGCGCAGGGACGACGGACAGCTCGGACGCCGACAGCGAAGATGATGAAAGGGCGGAAGGGAGGAGCAGGTGGGGCACGATCTGAACTTCAGCCTCTTGTGTTCTGTGATGTGCTGGGATTGGGGTTAGGGTTTATGCAATGGCTCGAAACAATGCTTCCTTATGTGTGCGTGTTGACTTACCCTTTTTTTTTTTTTAACTGTTCTTCGTTATTTGGCTTGCTCTCACAGCCGTACAAGTCGTTGCGAGACGATGAACACGATGATATCATTTCTGTGGTGGATCATTGGATTCTACTGGCTAGTGTCAGGTGGGGAGGTGCTCGAGTACGGCGCTCCAAGGCTGTATTGGTACGTTCCTTCATTTTGCTTGCATCTTGATTCTCCAATGACAACATGCAATTAGTTTTGTTGATGGTACTAAGGTTTGATCATACTGGATGTTGATTAGAATACGCGAAGTGCAATATATATCTTATGAAAGGTCTAAAAGCCGTTAAATTGTATCTATAAACTACTTTGTTTCCATTATAGCGAAGCAAATGTTTGAAGTCCTATTTTAACGAAGCCACACGATTGAAGTCCCATTATAGCAATTATCTCTCCTAAGAAATGCTTAAATAATAATGATAGTTTAGTTCCATATATCATCTCGATACGGTCTACTTCCATACACCATAGTAAGTAAGGGGCTAGCCTGATATATCATTGGAAGTGCAAGGGTTTAGTAATCCCCTCCTACGATAAAGAATTAGTAAATGAATGTGTATGAATAAGATTTTTTCTCTTCTCTATTTTGGATCGGATTTGGCGGCATGGCCAAGCGGTAAGGCGAGGGGACCGCAAATCCTTTATCCCCGTTCAAAATACCCACAAAATACTTTTTTGATTTCTTAGGCCGGCCTCAATGGGGGTTTCATGAGTGTTTCATGCACATTAAATCGCCACTTCAAAGCCAAAATTTCACTTTTGCATGAAACTCCTAGGAGAGAGAAGGAAAGAGCTTCACCATGGTGGTGAAACCTTTAAGCACCAAGCTTTCATATCGCGTGGAAGGCGTGGTGAAACCTAAACGGAGACACAAATAGAGTTTCACCATGCAACTATGCAATTAAACCATGCAATGGGAGAGAGGTTGTGGGACCCTTGAGCCTATGAAACTGAGGTAAATGAAAACCGTGCATTTAGGGAGACGCCTATTTCATGCTAAAGTTTCACATCTTCAAAACCAGGGAGTAAAACTCTCCATTGAGACTGGCCTTATTGTACTGATTGAACTCTACAAATTCTTGCCCTGCATAAGCAAAGGAAAAGAACTAGGTCTGACTTGCTACTTGCCAATATGTAGATAAGTTAGTGTAAAAGTAAATGTCCGACCGTGGCTATTGAATCGTCGAGGTTGTGTTAGTGAGCTGCTCTTTGAGTCTACCTTTTGCCAAGGATGTAGTTGTCTATGCATAAAGATGATACTCATAGTGTAGTAAAAGATTTCAATACTTTTCAGTCAATGCATGTATCTATAATTCCCATAATTATGATGTGAGTTGTTCTACTTAACATCCTAAGTTCCTAACTACCTGCTTTGCAATTCATTCTGCAGGTTAACCATTGTGTTTCTGGCCTTTGATGTCTTTTTCGCTGTGTTTTGTGTTGCTGTGGCCTGTTTCATTGGGATTGCGCTGTGTTGCTGCTTGCCTTGTGTCATTGCTATTCTGTATGCTCTGGCTGGCCAGGTAAGATCAATGAACCTCCGATCTCAAGAAAAGTAGTTGTATCTTTACTGTTTCCATATGTCATCAGAGTCCTTACTCCTTAGTTCCTTTCATATTTAATATATAGGAGGGTGCATCAGATGCAGATATTAGTGTTCTTCCGAGATATAGATTTTCTGATCCAATTGAGGATGGTGAGAAGGGGACTGATGAAGGTCTGATGATCCCTATCCTGAATAATAGTGGAATTTCAACAAGTGAGCGTATTCTGCTTCGTGAGGATGCTGTAAGAACTTTTCTTCCATGCTACATCTATATTCTTTCAATGTCTTTTGCAATGTGTTATGATCTTTCTATGCCTATTAAGGCACATTCCATTTTTTTTTTCCAAAAGAGGAGCATAACGTTTATGTTGGCATTTTTAAGCCATCAATGCGCTGTAAATTTTGCTTACCTTTGTCCATATTGGCATGCGGAACAAAATTTTCAACAAACCATTTTTGGCTAATTCTTCAATTGACAAACAGATTGAACAATGCTTATGTTTTTCGACGTTTCTCTTGTACTTTGCTGACAGATCCTTTGTCCCTTCAGGAATGTTGTGTCTGTCTCTCATCATCATGAAGATGGAGCTGAGTTATCTGCTCTCCCCTGCAACCATCACTTCCACTGGGCTTGTATTACCAAATGGCTGCGCATGAATGCGACATGTCCACTCTGCAAGTATAACATTCTCAAAGGCAGTGACAGTGCATGACCAACTTATGCTGACATAACTTCTGCACACAGCTTGTGCTCATCAGCTTCTTTCAAGCGACATTCTCAAAGCAATGCAATGCCTTCGGGATTCTGATCTTGTTGTATGCTGTTTTAACAGCTGTGTTTTTAAGTGACAGTGATGTGTGCTTTCCTGTTTAGGATGTGGTGATAACATGTGAATGGATGAAACCTAACTTACAGTTGCTTGTAAATATCTTTGGAGGAGTTGTTTTCTGCATATGATGGAATGGAATTGGTTAATACTTTGTGATTCAGATCTGGTTTATGTTGCTTTTTATCGACTGCGTGTTTGGATTGTCAGGATGCGTGTTTTCCGGTGAAAGGAAACTGGTGGTGACAAATTTTTGGGTTCCAAAGGTGCTCTTGGAGTTGTTCTCTTTTCTGCTTATGATGGAATTGGAATTGGTAAAAATCTTTGAGATTGGTTTACTATTCGCAAACTTTTTTATGATTTCGGTTGCCCATCTAAAAACTCTGTCGCTTTGTTCTCTGGCCTTTTTCGGGTTCCAAATGAACTCAGACACACCCTGTACGATTAAATTTCCATTTCATATCAACGTTGAAAACTTCTGCTTTATTCTTTTGGTTAACTGCAGGATCTCATGCAGTATTGCCCAGGGACAAAAAACTATCAGGTTCGGCTTTGTTCTTTGGCCTGGTAAATATTTTAGAAATGAACTAGTGAATTAAGAAGACCTAGAATGCTGCTCATGTTCAAATAGATGGGATTTGTACGATTAAATTTCCATTTCTTTATCAACGACCTTTCTATAAAAATATTTATTGAAAATTATATATGTATATTTTTAGGATCTAATTTGCAAGACAAATCTATTGATATAATTTTCATATAACAGGTTCGGATGGTTTTAAAAGTTATTGACTTGATTTATATTTTATGTTTACCAAAACCTTTTTCAAAAGACCATCTATTTGTGATATGGAACGTAGATAAATATATATTCACATTCAAATCAAATCTAAAAAGAAATAGAAACAGGTGCTTGGAAACAATTGTTAACCTGTATGAACACAACCTGATAAACAGTACTGGTGAAATATACTTTTCTTTCCTCTCATGCCTTTGTCGCTGGAGATATGCCTTGTACTTAGAACAGTTACAAGACAACATACAGGTCACTGATGTTGGCGATAAAAACTACTTTCTTACACCCAACAAAGTATCTGCATCTAAGATGTCTATCCACAGTATCTCACATATTCAAACTCTAGTGCATAATGAGCCATTCTATTGTCCTCAGATCAAGTAGTCGTCTCCATAAACCTTGAAAAATGCTTCATACACATGGGAATTCCTCTCTCTGATCAATGTGCAAACATTGTGAGCATCCCGCCATCGTCTACACTTGAAGTACATATGAACAAGCAAAGTCTGTAATACAACATTCATTTCAGAACCTGTCTTTATGAGACGAGCATGTATCTGCCTTCCATAACACAAAAGCCCTTGGAACCTGCACAGGTTTAGAAGACCCGCCAAAGTGTAATTGTCAGGCCTAACACATGCCAGCTCCATCTGACGGTAAATGTTTATCGTGGCAACAGGCTGACCATCCCCCACATAACCTGAAAGCAATGTGTTCCATGATATCGAGTTCCGCTCATTCATCCTCAGAAACAGTAACTGAGAGAGTTCAATACACCCACACTTTGCGTACATATCGATAAGCTCAGTTTCCAGTACTACATTCATCTGGTTTATGACCCTTATGGCATGACCATGAATTTGCCTTCCATACTCCCTGTACCTTCTATCACCACAGAGCCTCAGAAGGTTCACCAAGGTATGTTGGTTAGACTTTATATTTGCAGACCTCATTTGTCTAAAAGTGTCAAGTGCTGAATCAACTAGCCCATTTTTAACGAACCCAGACAAGAGTGCATCCCATGAAACATAATTCCTCTCATCCATCCTGTCAAATACCAATCGAGCAAGATCCATGTAGCCACATTTTCCATACATGTCAACAAGTGCACTACCCCCGATGACATCAGTATCTAACGGTCTTTTAATCAAATAGCCATGGAATGCGCGGCCACTGTCTATGTCAGCCAACTGAGCACATGCTGCAACTCCGCTGCCAAGAGTGAAACGATCAATAGTGAAACCAGACTCTTGCATCTCAACGATCATTTCTAGCGCCTCTTGACAAAGTCCAAGACGAACATAGCTTGAGATGATCGTATTCCAACTCACTTGATCCCTGCTGATAGTTGTGTCAAACACCCTCCTGCAACTCTCAATACTGCCACATTTTCCATACATGTCAATGAGGCAGTTGCACACGGTGGCATTCCTTTCGAATCCGAGGACAACTGCCATCGTGTGCATCTGCTTCCCTCGGACCAGGCAGCCCAATGCACCACATGCCTGAATTGCCATGACAAGGACAGAAACATTCGGAAGCAAGCCCGAACACTGCATGTCCGAGAATGCATCCCAGGCTTTGTCCCACTGAGAAGAACGGGCATAACCACCAATGACCACACTCCAAGAGACCACATTGGGATGGCTTATATCACTGAACACCTTACTACCATCATCAACCAAGCCAAGATCAATATACGCAGCAGCCAACGCAGTGCCGGCGACCACACGCTGACACAACGTGCACTTGATGGCCAGGCCGTGCACGGCTCGGAGCATCCTGCCGTCCCTTAGGCCGGCACAAGCTCTGAACACACTCGGTAGCACAAACCTGCTCACCGGGACCCCCTCCCTCCGCACACTGCGGAAGAGCTCGAGGACCTCCGCATGCCGGCCAGCGTGCGCAAGCGCCACGAAGGCCGCGCTCTCGCTCTTCTCGCCGCGCTCTTGAGGATCACGTCCGCTTGCTCTCTGGCCTCCCGTCCGAAGCCTTTCGTCCAACAGGTTACCTGCGCTCGAAATCTTCGTGGTGCTCCTCTCCCCCCTCTCAGGCATTCTGTCCAACAGGTTAGGTGGGTTCGGTGAGCCGGGGTTCTGGATGATGAGTTCTCGCTGCAAGGTAGCGGCGGAGGCGGCGATGCACCGGAGAAGGCGGCGGCGCTGGCAACGTTGCCGGCGGCCAAGGTGCCACTCGAGGAGGGTGGGTTCATGGCCATGGGAGGCGGGATTGGGATCGGCGCGAGGGGAGGGAGCCGGGAGGATAAGGGCGCAGGAGACAAGGGTCATATCCTGTTGCTGTTTGGCTAAGAGCAGCGCACGAAGCCGCGAGTCCCCGACTACAAGTAGCGTGCTCGCTCGCTCCGAATTATCAACTTCCAAAGTTCATCTGAGTCAAACTATTTTAAATTTAAATGTTAAATAAAAAAATTTACATATATCGAATCATAATAGTACAATAATTATTTACTAAACAAAATATATTATAGACTATATCAGTATGTCCAAAATATTTCACCAACTAAACATATCCCTAGTCAAACTATTTTAAATTTAGTTATTTACTATATCGAATCAGTAAGTATAGTTTATTTACTATACCAAATATATTATAGACTATATTCAGTATGTCCATGCTAGTATAGTTTAGCATGTTACTGCCTACAGTTAGGGGGGTAAGTATTTTTCGGCGTCTGCGTTGTACTGTGTCATTCTCAAAAAAAGAATCCAGATGTTAGTATAGTTTCATTTTTGGGACAATAGCATTACTGCCTACAGTCTATTCAGTAAACTCCTGTCTTTTTTACATGCCCTGAATAATTTCGTGTCCTAAGTATGCATTTTTAACATTCCATTTTTGTTTAACGGGGAAATTATATGGCACAACATATAGCCAATTCACAAGCGGCAACAGTTTTAGTGCACGGATATGGTCATAACACTTGCACATTCCAGTAGGTTCAGCTCTTCATTCTTAGACAATATACACGAGAAAGGTCTAATTGCAGTTCCTCACCAGACCTAAAAGCCCAAAACAGCTAGACCAAATATATACATGAACCATTTATACTCTCCCATTTGCCTCTATCAATGCAAGAGTAGCTATGTTACACCTTCCTACAGAGCATAGATCTTCTTCTCATGATCAGAGAAGGCGTCCAGATCTGAAAAACCATCATGGAGTGACCAGGAGAAGGACTTGCTGCCGCTTGCCCTCTTGATGCGGCGCTGTCTGTCTTCGCCAAACTTAAACCGTGGGCGCAACAGCAGATAGGCTAGGAACAGGAGGGTTCCAATCATGATCGGTCCTCCGATAGCTGATACTGTGAAGGCCATCCAGGCATGCTGTGGACCAACTACAACATAGGCCAGGGAGATAAAAGCCGCACCTGTGCTAAGGCATGCCGTCCACATGAGCTTATTTACAATCTTGATAACTTGCTTCTGGGCACCAGTTTCCCAGGCAACCAAGGTGATCTGCACAACGACCACCGCAAGGGAAATGAAGAGAGCAGTGGCATTCAGAAGGCAGAAGAGACGAAAACCAGTAAGCTTGGCTATGTGAGCCTCGCCAATGTCTCCCCCACTAGTCACATCTTGGAAGTATTGACCTGGCAAATTGAATATGGCAACAAAGGCAATGGAGGCAATCAGGGTCGCCACCATGGTGACAGAATTGATGGTGTTCTGAATAGCTTCTCTATGCAATTTCTGCAACTCTTTGCGAATCCCAGTCACTCGTTTATTGGTCTTAGCATTCTCGCTAAGTTGTGCCTGAACGTTGTGCTTGATATCACTCACAGTTCTCCTCAGTTCTGATGCCTCGTCAATTTTCCCCACATTCCTGGCATTCTTGGCACCAGCCTCTGTCAGCCATTCTATTATTTCCGTTTTAGACTCACCATAAGGAACTTTGTCAGCCAAATCCATAGCTGTTTCATTTTGACTATTGATAGCATTAACTTCAAGCGTTTCATAACTAAGAAGAAGCTGTACCATCTGAAAACAATAGTGATAAGCAAGGTAAAATAAACTTGGCAAGTCAAAGAAAAGCATGCTTGGAATCAAGTATGAACAATTCCCACAAATATATAAACATATGTTCAGAGTTTGAGTAAGGCAATTTATAACGCTAATTTCTGTCTCATCATTAGATTATATTTAGTCTAGAGTTAAAACTTAAATACTCCATAAAATAGAAAAGCAACTCATCATTCTGCAAGTTTGTGGATGCCTATTTCGGGTCTTTAATATTCAAAGGTTCATTTTTTATATAAAATTTTAAGGCCTATGTGGAGTGGGCTGGACTGCTAGAATAGTGTGTTGAGAAGTCAGCCACGTTTCCACTATAGTGATGCTATAATATTAGCATCCAGATACATTCATGCACCTTTGCAATAACTTAGTAAGACTAGTGGCAGACAGTTAACAGCAAGCAACTAATGCCTTTATAGTGCTCAATATAAATGGTTATGCGTTCTTAGATATAATATGGTTGCACTTTCTATAGATGCTCTGCTCCACTAAGAAACCACCACTTACACCATTTTTTCACATTGAGAAATTTTGAAGAGAGAAATAGTATATTTTTTTTTTTTTTTTTTTTTTTGGGGCGGGGGCCACATTGACCCTTTTAACAAAGGAAAAAAAATAAAAACTGAGCATGGCATTCTAAAGGCTCATTTCATATATTACACAATAAAAAATTATGTATGCATTTGGTATGTTGTGTCTAACAGATGCATAATATGATTGATCACAGGTTACCCTCTGCATATGTCCATGTATAGGTATCCTCTCAAATATATAAACAGATCAGAAGTCCTATAACACAGCATGCACATCATGCTAATATTCCTGATCTTCAGATGATTATATTTAAAATTATTGTGTGCACCTCATCTAATACAGTCTTAGGCTCTAAATATTCACAACAAGATATAACTTTCTAAGTTTTTACATTAATGCTGCCACAAACTGTACCGATAAGAATTGGAGTTGCAACAACTAGACAGTATACTCTTATACTGTACATGCCAACGAGCAAACAACTGTGTGGAAAAAGCAACCTACTTGTAGAAGACCCTTGGAAAGAACCATACCTGGGGCCTCCATTTCCGTGTAGCTATGTGCAAAGCAGTATTTGCTTTCTTGTCCCGCACATTGAGAATGGAAACATCAGCCATCAGTAACTCTTCCACTACATCTGTATTTTTACCCTTCACAGCCATGTGAAGTGCAGTTTGTCCCTTCCTATCCCTGATCGGAACGATTCCTGGATCCCTCTCTATGAGTGCTTTGACAATACGATGATATCCAATTCTTGCAGCAGTATGTAGGGATGTCTTCCCATTTTTCCGCACAATCCTTATGCAGCTATCATCAGTGTCCAGTATAGCATTTACCACATCCAAGTGGTCCTTGACAGCAGCGGAGTAGAGGGGACTAGTGTTGGAGGAGTCACAGACTGAGCAAAGTGCTGGCCAGCGCCCCAAGAACTCTTTCACAACCCCTGTTACAAATTTTCAAGTCACTTATAAATTGCCTTGATCAAGGATAGGGGAAAAAGAATAGACTGGCTACATTTCATATGAAATGGCTCATGATACATGAAAATCCGATGCATCATTGACTTTTGTAACTCGGGATGGATATACTATGAAGATTTGAATAGTATTAGAATCATACTCCGTATTAAAATTATCAGTACCAGCTTATGCAGCACAGTTGGCATTTTATCATGACAGCGATATGCTACTATCAGTCTATTGACCACAAGAGAAGTGCATGGGATTCCTTGCTAAAGTGTTACGGTAGCAGCCTCATCAGCTGTGAATTTGAAGTACTAGATGACAGTGAATCAGCTTAAAACAGCCAGAAACAGTTGAACTGTCCAAAAATTGGGGATCACCCGCAACTTTCTATTTCCCCTATGTCAGCTGAAGTGCAGAACATGAAAACTTCCATCTACAGTCCACCCAATCACTACCAACAGCTTGAACTTCGAAGCCACGGATATCAAATTCCAGCTTAGACCAGCTAAATGATGCCAAGGGTCACCCGAAGACAACAAAGAGTCCGAGTCCTACCAGTCCCGACCATAGAAGGCAAACCCCAAACGAATCCCCGCTGAAGATGAACTATATGGTTACTAGACCCGGGCCATGAATCCGCTCCCACGACACCAACACACGAAACGGGGATCGAAGGGGGAGCTCACCGGTGTGGCCCTGCTTGGCGGCGACATGGAAGGCGTCGAGGTCGAGGCGTGAGCGTACGGTGGCGGCCTCGAAGTCGTAGAGCGGTAGGAGGAGGCGCACGACCTCCTCGCTCCCGGCCTCCGCGGCGACGTACAGCGCGGTCTCCTCGGCGTCCGTCTGCGCCGCGGCGAGCGCGGCGGGGAGGGGGTGCCGACGCCTCGGCGTCGGCCAGGAGCGCGCGCGCACCGCGGCCGCGTCGGCGGATCGGACGGCGGCGAAGAGCGCCTGGTGCGAGAGCGGCGGGAGATCCATCAGGGGCTTCGGCTCCGGTTCCGGCGCCGCGTGGGCGTGGTGGGGCGACTGGTGGCGGTGCCGCCGC